>JAQJVL010004652.1:0-42592 GCA_035578905.1 Stictocephala bisonia
TAGAGAATTTTTTTGTTTTTTACAAACTAAGGTATACTTTTGGAAGTGAACGTTAGAGAATTTTTTTGTTTTTTACAAACTAAGGTATACTTTTGGAAGCGAACCTTAGAGAATTTTTATGTTTTTTACAAACTAAGGTATACTTTTGGAAGTGAACGTTAGAGAATTTTTTTGTTTTTTACAAACTAAGGTATACTTTTGGAATCGAACGTTAGAGAATTTTTTATTTTTTACAAACTAAGGTGTACTTTTGGAAGCGAACGTTAGAGAATTTTTTTGTTTTTTACAAACTAAGGTGTACTTTTGGAAGCGAACGTTAGAGAATTTTTTTGTTTTTTACAAACTAAGGTGTACTTTTGGAAGCGAACGTTAGAGAATTTTTTGTTTTTTACAAACTAAGGTGTACTTTTGGAAGCGAACGTTAAAAAATGTTTTGTATTTTACAAACTAAGATGTACTTTTGGAAGCGAACGTTAGAGAATTTTTTTGTTTATTACAAACTAAGGTGTACTTTTGGAAGCGAACGTTAGAGAATTTTTTTGTTTTTTACAAACTAAGGTGTACTGTTGGAAGCGAACGTTAGAGAATTTTTTGTTTTTTACAAACTAAGGTATACTTTTGGAAGCGAACGTTAGAGAATTTTTTGTTTTTTACAAACTAAGGTGTACTTTTGGAAGCGAACGTTAGAGAATTTTTTGTTTTTTACAAACTAAGGTATACTTTTGGAAGCGAACGTTAGAGAATTTTTTGTTTTTTACAAACTAAGGTATACTTTTGGAAGTGAACGTTAGAGAATTTTTTTGTTTTTTACAAACTAAGGTATACTTTTGGAAGCGAACGTTAGAGAATTTTTTGTTTTTTACAAACTAAGGTATACTTTTGGAAGCGAACGTTAGAGAATTTTTTGTTTTTTACAAACTAAGGTGTACTTTTGGAAGTGAACGTTAGAGAATTTTTTTGTTTTTTACAAACTAAGGTATACTTTTGGAAGCGAACGTTAGAGAATTTTTTGTTTTTTACAAACTAAGGTGTACTTTTGGAAGCGAACGTTAGAGAATTTTTTTGTTTTTTACAAACTAAAGTGTACTTTTGGAAGCGAACGTTAGAGAATGTTTTGTTTTTTACAAACTAAGGTATACTTTTGGAAGTGAACGTTAGAGGATTTTTTTTGTTTTTTACAAACTAAGGTATACTTTTGGAAGTGAACGTTAGACAATTTTTTTGTTTTTTACAAACTAAGGTGTACTTTTGGAAGTGAACGTTAGAGAATTTTTTTGTTTTTTACAAACTAAGGTATACTTTTGGAAGCGAACGTTAGAGAATTTTTTTGTTTTTTACAAACTAAGGTATACTTTTGGAAGCGAATGTTAGAGAATTTTTTTGTTTTTTACAAACTAAGGTATACTTTTGGAAGCGAACGTTAGAGAATTTTTTTGTTTTTTACAAACTAAGGTATACTTTTGGAAGTGAACGTTAGAGAATTTTTTTGTTTTTTACAAACTAAGGTATACTTTTGGAAGTGAACGTTAGAGAATTTTTTTGTTTTTTACAAACTAAGGTATACTTTTGGAAGCGAACGTTAGAGAATTTTTTGTTTTTTACAAACTAAGGTGTACTTTTGGAAGCGAACGTTAGAGAATTTTTTGTTTTTTACAAACTAAGGTATACTTTTGGAAGCGAACGTTAGAGAATTTTTTGTTTTTTACAAACTAAGGTATACTTTTGGAAGTGAACGTTAGAGAATTTTTTTGTTTTTTACAAACTAAGGTATACTTTTGGAAGCGAACGTTAGAGAATTTTTTTGTTTTTTACAAACTAAGGTATACTTTTGGAAGCGAACGTTAGAGAATTTTTTAGTTTTTTACAAACTAAGGTATACTTTTGGAAGTGAACGTTAGAGAATTTTTTTGTTTTTTACAAACTAAGGTATACTTTTGGAAGCGAACGTTAGAGAATTTTTTTGTTTTTTACAAACTAAGGTATACTTTTGGAAGCGAACGTTAGAGAATTTTTTGTTTTTTACAAACTAAGGTGTACTTTTGGAAGTGAACGCTAAAGAATTTTTTTGTTTTTTACAAACTAAGGTATACTTTTGGAAGTGAACGTTAGAGAATTTTTTTGTTTTTTACAAACTAAGGTGTACTTTTGGAAGCGAACGTTAGAGAATTTTTTTGTTTTTTACAAACTAAGGTATACTTTTGGAAGCGAACGTTAGAGAATGTTTTTGTTTTTTACAAACTAAGGTATACTTTTGGAAGCGAATGTTAGAGAATTTTTTTGTTTTTTACAAACTAAGGTATACTTTTGGAAGCGAACGTTAGAGAATTTTTTTGTTTTTTACAAACTAAAGTATACTTTTGTAAGTGAACGTTAGAGAATTTTTTTGTTTTTTACAAACTAAGGTATACTTTTGGAAGTGAACGTTAGAGAATTTTTTTGTTTTTTACAAACTAAGGTATACTTTTGGAAGTGAACGTTAGAGAATTTTTTTGTTTTTTACAAACTAAGGTATACTTTTGGAAGCGAACGTTAGAGAATTTTTTTGTTTTTTACAAACTAAGGTATACTTTTGGAAGCGAACGTTAGAGAATTTTTTTGTTTTTTACAAACTAAGGTATACTTTTGGAAGCGAACGTTAGAGAATTTTTTTGTTTTTTACAAACTAAGGTATACTTTTGGAAGCGAACGTTAGAGAATTTTTTTGTTTTTTACAAACTAAGGTATACTTTTGGAAGCGAACGTTAGAGAATTTTTTATTTTTTACAAACTAAGGTATACTTTTGGAAGCGAACGTTAGAGAATTTTTTTGTTTTTTACAAACTAAGGTATATTTTTGGAAGTGAACGTTAGAGAATTTTTTTGTTTTTTACAAACTAAGGTATACTTTTGGAAGTGAACGTTAGAGAATTTTTTTGTTTTTTACAAACTAAGGTATACTTTTGGAAGTGAACGTTAGAGAATTTTTTTGTTTTTTACAAACTAAGGTATACTTTTGGAAGTGAACGTTAGAGAATTTTTTTGTTTTTACAAACTAAGGTATACTTTTGGAAGTGAACGTTAGAGAATTTTTTTGTTTTTTACAAACTAAGGTATACTTTTGGAAGTGAACGTTAGAGAATTTTTTTGTTTTTTACAAACTAAGGTATACTTTTGGAAGTGAACGTTAGAGAATTTTTTTGTTTTTTACAAACTAAGGTATACTTTTGGAAGCGAACGTTAGAGAATTTTTTTGTTTTTTACAAACTAAGGTGTACTTTTGGAAGCGAACGTTAGAGAATAATTTAGTTTTTTACAAACTAAGGTGTACTTTTGGAAGCGAACGTTAGAGAATGTTTTGTTTTTTACAAACTAAGGTATACTTTTGGAAGTGAACGTTAGAGAATTTTTTTGTTTTTTACAAACTAAGGTATACTTTTGGAAGTGAACGTTAGAGAATTTTTTTGTTTTTTACAAACTAAGGTATACTTTTGGAAGCGAACGTTAGAGAATTTTTTTGTTTTTTACAAACTAACGTGTACTTTTGGAAGCGAACGTTAGAGAATGTTTTGTTTTTTACAAACTAAGGTATACTTTTGGAAGTGAACGTTAGAGAATTTTTTTGTTTTTTACAATCTAAGGTATACTTTTGGAAGTGAACGTTAGAGAATTTTTTTGTTTTTTACAAACTAAGGTATACTTTTGGAAGTGAACGTTAGAGAATTTTTTTGTTTTTTATAAACTAAGGTATACTTTTGGAAGTGAACGTTAGAGAATTTTTTGTTTTTTACAAACTAAGGTATACTTTTGGAAGTGAAAGTTAGAGAATTTTTTTGTTTTTTACAAACTAAGGTATACTTTTGGAAGTGAACGTTAGAGAATTTTTTTGTTTTTTACAAACTAAGGTATACTTTTGGAAGTGAACGTTAGAGAATTTTTTTGTTTTTTACAAACTAAGGTATACTTTTGGAAGTGAACGTTAGAGAATTTTTTTGTTTTTTACAAACCAAGGTATACTTTTGGAAGTGAACGTTAGAGAATTTTTTTGTTTTTTACAAACTAAGGTATACTTTTGGAAGTGAACGTTAGAGAATTTTTTTGTTTTTTACAAACTAAGGTATACTTTTGGAAGTGAACGTTATAGAATTTTTTTTGTTTTTTACAAACTAAGGTATACTTTTGGAAGTGAACGTTAGAGAATTTTTTTGTTTTTTACAAACTAAGGTATACTTTTGGAAGTGAACGTTAGAGAATTTTTTTGTTTTTTACAAACTAAGGTATACTTTTGGAAGTGAACGTTAGAGAATTTTTTTGTTTTTTACAAACTAAGGTATACTTTTGGAAGTGAACGTTAGAGAATTTTTTTGTTTTTTACAAACTAAGGTATACTTTTGGAAGTAAACGTTAGAGAATTTTTTGTTTTTTACAAACTAAGGTGTACTTTTGGAAGCGAACGTTAGAGAATGTTTTGTATTTTACAAACTAAGGTGTACTTTTGGAAGCGAACGTTAGAGAACATTTTGTTTTTTACAAACTAAGGTGTATTTTTTGGAAAACGTTAGATAATGTTTTGTTTTTTACAAACTAAAATGTACTTTTGGAAGCGAACGTTAGACAATGTTTTGTTTTTTACAAACTAAGGTTTACTTTTGGAAGGGAACGTTAGATAATGTTTTGTTTTTTACAAACTAAGATGTACTTTTGGAAGCGAACGTTAGAGAATTTTTTGTTTTTTACAAACTAAGGTATACTTTTGGAAGTGAACGTTATAGAATTTTTTTGTTTTTTACAAACTAAGGTGTACTTTTGGAAGTGAACGTTAGAGAATGTTTTGTATTTTACAAACTAAGGTGTACTTTTGGAAGCGAACGTTAGAGAACATTTTGTTTTTTACAAACTAAGGTGTATTTTTTGGAAAACGTTAGATAATGTTTTGTTTTTTACAAACTAAAATGTACTTTTGGAAGCGAACGTTAGACAATGTTTTGTTTTTTACAGACTAAGGTGTACTTTTGGAAGCGAACGTTAGATAATGTTTTGTTTTTTACAAACTAAGGTGTACTTTTGGAAGCGAACGTTAGAGAATGTTTTGTTTTTTACAAACTAAAGTGTACTTTTGGAAGTGAACGTTAGAGAATTTTTTTGTTTTTTACAAACTAAGGTATACTTTTGGAAGCGAACGTTAGAGAATTTTTTTGTTTTTTACAAACTAAGGTGTACTTATGGAAGCGAACGTTAAATAATGTTTTGTTTTTTACAAACTAAGGTGTACTTTTGGAAGATAACGTTAGTGAATGTTTTGTTTTTTACAAACTAAGGTGTACTTTTGGAAGCGAACGTTAGAGATTGTTTGGTTTTTTACAAACTAAGGTGTACTTTTGGAAGCGAACGGTAGAGAATTTTTAGTTTTTTACAAAGTAAGGTGTACTTTTCCTTAAAAAATTAAGATTTAATAGATTAATGAATAAGTACAATAACATATTAAGTATTGTTTAATTATAAAGTTATTCCCTTAGGTCTGATTGTTAGAAGTAAAACCAGGTACATTTCAAACAGGAAATTGTTGTTACCGGCCTTGTGTTTCAACTTCTCAACTTTGTAATGGGTGGATGTAGGGTACTATTCCCTCTTCTTCTACTTTCTTTATTTCTTTTTCTTTTAATAAAACTTCACTCGCCAGTTCATGGGCTTACAAGTCTTTGCGTGAACTTTACTAAACGAGTGTAGTACCGAACGTTCCTTCAGTGGGGATTCGAACCTTGGACCTTGTAATCCGCAGTCCACTGAGCCACCACGCCGGCAATTATAAGGTACTCCCTTCGCTAAAAACGTAAGAATTTTTGAGTGCCAAATAGTTAATATCAAAGGAATTTCATGTTAGTTTGGTATTCCTTTTTTGCTTCTAATCTTTGACTTTCGATTAGAGTTGATATTTATTGCAGTTAGTCAAATAATTAACTATATTTTTATTTAGTCAGATTAAAATGTTTATGACTGACGAATTCCTAAACTCATCTTTCATGTACTAAAAGCAAGGGTGTATTCAAATTTACACCACTTAGGAGTACCAGCAGCCACATCCAAATTCACACCCATGACAAACCAGTTTGATTTTAACGAATAAAAATGTCCCAATTCACACACCTTGGCCAAACAGGAGTATTTAAGAAAGTTTTTGAATTTGATTGTACCTACCACAACTACGTTTTCGTCCATCGTAACTTCCCTTATGGCCAATAATTTATTAGAGACACTATAAGGGTCTATTGAATGATTTGGGACTGTAGTCACTTCAGCGTTCAGTCATGCCCTAATTAACCTCTCATTGCAATCAGACGTGAGACCTTGGCAAATATTTTTTTGCCAGTCCAAGCACCTTTGATATGTCGTAAATTATGCAATACTTAAGAAAACTAAAGAAATTGACAGCACTTGTATAACAGTGGAATAGCTTGTTCATTTGAAATAAGAGATTTTAATTAACTCTAACAACAAGATTTTCCCGATAAATTTTTCTGTGGAGATACAGAATATTACAAAGCTTTCTACATATTATTATTATTAGAGGAATAACGTACCATCAGATTACTTAATTATTAAAATTTTAAATTATGACAGAATTAAATATTTGTATTGTAGTAGTGGCAGGTGAGGCTTAGTTATATACATTAAGAACATAAGAACACAACAGTCACTACAATGAATACCTATTTACACATTGTTTACGTTATAAACACGGTAAGAATATTCGATTTTGACTGTTAGATTATTTGTACCTATATGCTAGCTGTAGCTTTCCATAATGTTGACCAAGATGCCTATTCAGAACGAGGCTTGTTGACAGTAAGTCCAATGACACCAAGAAGATATGTTTGTGATTATGAAGAAACGTTAACACTGAGAATAACGGAGGTCAATTGAAAATAAGATGTTGACTTATTCTAAATTATTATTTGTTTTATTTCCTTTGCGTGTTGTTTTCAGATTTTTTCAAGCGTATTCTTTTTATTGATTGACTATCGATCTATTGTTATAGTTCCACTCTATGCCCTACTATTACAATACAAAGTATATTAAGACAGAAAGTATCAGTAGTTATAGATTAGGTAAATTGTATGATGTAAAAACATTCATTAATATTTTCATTTTCGTATAAGAGGTAAAGCATTGTTTTCAATTTTGTTTTTAAGATATTACCATTTTTAAACAGGAAAAATTAAGTACTGTAAAGATACGTTATTTGTAAGTTTATATATAAATTTAATGAAATAAAAAATGAACTAAAAAATTCTATGTTTTATTGTTATTCTTAATGGCCTTGAAATTTTCCAAGGTCACGTGGATGGTGGACAAATGTCTGCAGAAGCCTCACAGTTGGGTTCCTTAACATTTGACAGGTATTAACTGGAAATAAGCCAAATTATTGTGGGCCGAAATCGAACTGGTTTTGCAAGGGTGTGAATTTGGATTGACTGCTGGTCTCCTTAATAGGGTGTGAATTTGGATGTGACTGCTGGTCCCCTTAATAGGGTGTGAATTTGGATGTGACTGCTGTTCCCCTTAATAGGGTGTGATTTTTGATGTGACTGCTGGTCCCTTTGATAGGGTGTGAATTTTGATGTGACTGCTGGTCCCCTTAATAGGGTGTGCATTTGGATGTGACTGCTGGTCCCCTTAATAGGGAGTGAATTTTGATGTGACTGCTGGTCCCCTTAATAAAGTGTGAATTTGGATACGCCCCTTCAAGCAATACTGTGCTGGCATAGTATGTTTAACTATCGAATTATATATATATAAAACAAAATTTGTAATACATCAGTGTTAATGGCCTTTTATATGGAGTCAGTTTTGTTTATTAGAAGTAATAAATAAAAAATACCCAGCATAATAGTGTGACATCCAGAGTGGCCTCCATCCTGGGAACCGGTGATGCGGAAGTAATGGATGGGTCGCTGACCACCTGCCCTGTTTGTTTACAACCTTTGGGGCACAATGGCTTACGCATGAACACCCCTGCCTCATCAATGGACTTCTAGATTTTTCTCGGTTGACGAACTAGCTCTGTCACGGAACTTCGGGCGCAGGGGATTCAAGAAGCTTCTAGATGGAGACCTGCAGGTGATATATACGGCCCGGATACCAGAGTCAGTCAGTCAGTCAGTCAGTGAGTCTAGAGCCTACAGCCCGGGTGTTTGCAGCGACAGTGAGCGAGTTCTACAGTGCGAGTGAAGTGTCCGTGTAGAGTGAAGTGGTCTACGGAGAAGTTACCGGTGAGTGGTTCGTTGTGGGGATCAACGAAGGAGCAGTGCGGTACTTGTGGACGACTTCTGAAGGGACACTGAAGAAACTGTGAGTTAACTGTTAGCATTGGACTGTAGGTAGTAGGAAATCTAGTAGAGTCACTTTATAGTTAGTAATTGTAAATAATAGTAGAGAATCTAGGAAAGCCACTTTATAGAGCTAGGAATTGTAATTAAAAGAAGGGAATTTAGTAAAGTCACTTTGCAATTAGTAGTTGTAATTATTGATGCCATCTAAGATTGTAAATATAAATTAGTTTAACTGTAAAAGTAGGCCTAATAGTAAATTGTACTTTTCACAATAGTTAAAGTTAAGGAAATAATCCATTTAATTATAATAAGTTAATTTTATATATTCAATAAATTTAGTAATTGTTTAGTATATCGTGTTGCTTATTTGTAAAACCCACATAGCGATTAATTATTTATAAATTAGGACAAATTAAAAACGTCACACTGGTGTCAGAAGTGGGATAGATTTGTTGAGCAACACGTTTAATAGTTTTATTTATTGATAGTTATTGTTAAGCTGTTTATTGAATTCATTTACTGTAATTCTATATTGTTCAGACGTAGTTTTGCAAAAGAACGATGGCATCTAGTGGAGTTAAGTTAGTAGACTTAAAAGTGGCTGATTTAAAGCGGGAGTTAGAAGAAAGGGACATAGATCATACTGGAACAAAATCAGTTTTAGTAAGTAGACTTAAGCAGGCAATGCTAGAAGCAGGGGATGATCCAGAAACATTCCTTTTTGAAACTGAAGCTAGTTCACTTAAGTCTATGATTACCAGAAATGCAGAGAAATTACAAAGTGACTTAGCAGAGAAATTACATAGTGACTTAAAAAGAAATGCAGAGAAATTACAAAATGACTTAAAAGGTGACTTAAAAGAAGTGAAAGATGACTTAACCGAAAAACTAAATAGTAATTGTAAAATCTTGAAGGAAGAGTTAGCGACAGAATTTAATTATAAAATTTGCCAAGTTGAAGACGAATTTAAAAAACAATTAGATGACCGTTCGAAGCAATTAGGTGATAGGATTAGGGTTTTAGAAGAAATGGTTCAGGGGAGGAGGGAGTCAATAACCTGCAACGAACCACCTGGGATTTTAGGAAGTGGACAGCAACCGCCCAGCCTGGAACCTCGGTCCAGTGTGAGTCCACCCGTAAATAACGCAAGTTTGCCAACCTTCGACGGAAAGATGTCCTGGGAAGATTTTATTACTTTGTTTGAGACTGCCGCTGCTGTCTACAATTGGCCATCATCAGCGAAGGCATCCATGTTGTGCCTTTCACTTCGTAAAGAAGCTCTGAGCGTACTGCAAACCGTTCCACCTGCTGAGCGACAGAATTACGAAGATTTGATTAGACGGTTGGAAATGCGGTTCGGACATAAACACATGGAACTGGTCTACAGATCTCAGCTCAGGAGTCGTCACCAGAAGTCCAATGAGAGTCTTCAAGAATTCGAAGCTGACATCGCACGATTAGTGAGGGGCGCTTATCCCACAGTGGACGAAGTTGTCTACGAGAGCCTATCCATTGAAAGGTTCCTCGATGGGCTGCGGGATGCTGAGACGCAGCAGGCTGTAAAGTTGGCCCGGCCTAACACTTTAAACGAGGCCCTGACGCAAGCCTTAGAGTTTGAGGCCGTAAAGCAATCCGTCCGGGGCCAGGCACGTCTGCGAGGAGTCTACGCAGAGGAAGAAGAACCTATGAAGATAGAAGACATCTTAAGAAAAGTGCTTGATGCCCTGAGGGACCGGAAGAAGGAGATTCGCTGTTGGGGGTGTGGAGAGTTAGGCCATCCTCAAAGTAAATGCCCGAGTAAAGCCTCTCGGGGGCAGAGGCAGGAAAACTAAAAAGGGTTGATGGGAAGGGGCAACTGTCAACCCAGCAACTTGAGGCCCCAGCTAAGAGCAGCTAAGAGACATCGTAGCATCTTTTTCAGGTCAGACCAACAGCCTTTACATAGACGGATTGGTAAACGGGGAGCCCAGAAGCCTTTTGCTGGACACTGGTGCAACGATGACGATATTGAATGAAGATATTTGTCCTTCCTCTATGAAAATAACTCCGACGACCTGGACAGTGAAGACTGCGACTGGGGACTTTGCCAGCGTCCGCGGGGAGACAGTTGCCACCTTCTGCATCGGGGGTGCATGTCTTGAGCATCGCGCTCTTGCAGCTGACATTGAGGAGGACGTCATACTCGGCATGGACATGATGACGAAACTTGGCTTACAGTTAGACCTCAGGAAAGGAGTGACGACCATTGGGGGAGAGGAAGTTGCTCTTCAGCGCAGGAAGAATTTATCTTCTTGGGTGCACTTGTTGAAGGACGCCACTCTGCCACCTCGAACTCAGAAGATCGTCAGAGCAGAAATGGACAAGACTATTCCGGAAGGCCAGAACTTAATGTTGGACCCAGTTATAAATAAAGAGGAACTTGGACGTGGGGTACTTGTAGCGAAAACACTGTTCAAATCTTCTAAGGAAGTTCCAGTCCACATAATGAATTTGAATGACCATCCTGTTGCATTGAAACAAGGTAGGCTCCTAGGTAAATGTTCTTCGGTTTCTTCTGTTTCACAAGCTGATAGGAATATCTCTTCAGACCATAAAAACCTTCCAGAAGACATAGCGGAGTTTGTAAGAGATGAATGCAGGGGAATGACATTGAATCAAACGAAGCAAGCCGCTAGGCTAATAACAGAGTATCAAGATGTGTTTGAAACTACTACGGGGCCAAAAGATAGGACAACTGTGGTTCAAAATAAAATTGATGTTGGAGACGCTAGACCAATCCGTCAAATACCTAGGAGACTACCCTGGGCGAAGAGAGAAGAGGCAGAGCGAAAAATAAAAGAAATGGAGCAAGATGGAGTGATTGAGCCCTCCAGCAGCCCATGGACTTCGCCGGTAGTACTAGTAAAGAAGAAGGATGGGACTTCCAGGTTCTGCGTGGATTACCGACTACTGAACAATGCTACGAAGAAAGACAGTTATCCCTTGCCCCGGATTGACGACACTCTGGATGCTCTCGGAGGCTGTAAGTTCTTCTCGACCCTGGATTTGAAGAGCGGGTACTGGCAGGTGGAGATAGCTCCGGAGGACAAAGAGAAAACAGCGTTTTCCATAGGGAATGGAAACGGACTTTGGCAGTTCACGGTGATGCCCTTTGGACTCTGCAATGCTCCAGCTACCTTCGAGAGACTCATGGAAAATGTGCTACGGGGACTGACTTGGGAAACTTGTCTAGTGTATCTGGACGACATCATAGTCCTAGGGAAGACGTTTAACGACCATCTTCAGAATCTGGAGAAAGTTTTTAAGAGGCTTCGTTCTTCCAACCTGAAGTTAATTTTTCAAGAATAAGGTTAACTATCTTGGACACGTAGTGTCATCCGAAGGAGTGACTGTGGACCCGGAGAAGATTAGCACCGTGAAGGAGTGGCCTGTCCCACGTAACAAACATGAGGTGAGGAGTTTTCTTGGACTTTGCACCTACTACCGCCGCTTCGTGAAGGGCTATGCTGATATTGCTAAGCCACTGACCAAGCTCACCGAAGAACAGCGTAAGTTTGAGTGGACTCCGGAGGCTAGTGAGGCTTTTGAGACACTTAAAACTTCTCTTTGCAGCGCTCCAATCTTAGGGTTCCCACGGTTTGGAGAGAAGTTCATTGTGGACACGGACGCCAGCGATGTGGGTATAGGGGCAGTTCTCTCCCAAGTTCAGGACGACCATGAAGCTGTAATAGCTTACTTCAGCAAAACGCTATCCAAAGCAGAGAGGAATTATTGCGTCACCAGAAGAGAGCTACTTGCAGTCGTGAAGTCATTAGAGCATTTTCACAAGTACCTCTATGGACAGCCTTTCCATTTAAGGACTGACCATTCTGCCCTGACTTGGCTAATGAACTTCAAGAACCTGGAGGGACAGACAGCTCGATGGGTGCAGCGTCTTCAAGAATACAACTTCACCTCTGAACACCGACGAGGGAGAAACCATTCCAATGCCGACGCCCTGTCTCGCCGACCTTGCCCAGAGGGTTGTAAGCACTGCTCCAAGGTAGAAGAAAGGAATCCGTCCGTGGAAATGCGTTGTGTCTCTTTGGAGCCAGCTAGTGGATGGGAGCCGGAAGAACTCCGTAAAGAGCAGCTTGAGGATAGTGAGGTTGGACTACTGCTGCGGGAGAAGGAATCGGGGGCTCGTCCTAGCTGGGAGGACATTGCAGCTAGGAACCATGTGTATAAGAGCTACTGGGCACAGTGGGACTCAATGAAGGTTAAGAACGGAGTGCTTATAAGAATCTGGGAAGCCCCTATTGGTAGGAAGCAGATTGAACAGATTGTGCTCCCCAGAAGTAAAAGAAAGGAAGTGCTGGAGGAGATCCACAATGGAGCATCTGGCGGGCACTTAGGTGTCAACAGAACGGTGGACAAGCTACGTCAGCGGTTCTACTGGTTGAACTTGAGGGCTGATGTAGAGAAGTGGTGCCGCCAATGTGATGTCTGTACTGGAAGCCGAGGGCCACAAACAAGAAGTCGAGGCAGAATGCAACAGTACAACGTTGGGGCACCCTTCGAGAGGATCGCCATCGACATCGCCGGTCCATTTCTCATGTCAGATGCAGGAAATAAATATCTCCTGGTGGCCATGGACTACTTTACGAAATGGCCAGAAGTATACACCATACCAAATCAAGAAGCCGCAACAGTGGCTGGGTGCTTGGTGATCGAATTCATCTGTCGGTATGGAGTGCCACGTGAGCTGCACAGTGACCAAGGGACGAACTTCAGATCCTTGTTGATGAAGGAGGTGCTTCAGCGTCTCGGAGTGCACAAGACACGGACAACTACGCTTCATCCGCAATCTGATGGGATGGTCGAGAGATACATAAAGACACTCGTTGGACACCTCAGGAAAGTTGTGTCCACTAATCAGCGGGATTGGGATCGGAAGGTGCCCATGTTCCTCCTGGCGTACAGATCTTCGGTCCACGATACTACGGGTTTCACCCCAGCGAGGATGATCTTCGGAAGGGAGCTGTGGCTGCCTAGTGACCTCATGTTCGGCCTGCCACCTGACGCAAAGCAGCCCGCGACGGATTACGCCTGCGAGCTCGTCGACCACCTACACGATACTCACGAGTTCGCCCGTCAGCACCTACAAATGGCCAGTGACAAAATGAAAGTTCGCTACGACCGGCAAGCCAATTCAACTGGATTCCAGGTGAACGACCTGGTGTGGCTCTACAGTCCCCTCTGGAAGAAAGGGAGATGCCCGAAATTTCAACAGGATTGGCAAGGACCTTATCGGGTAGTGACACGAATCAACGATGTGGTCTACAGGATTCAAAGACACCCAAGAGGCAAGATGCTTGTGGTCCACCTTGATCGCCTAGCACCGTACCATGGAGCGGAAGCTGATCGGGACGATCAGCCTTCTGCAGGGGGCCGTGTGACATCCAGAGTGGCCTCCATCCTGGGAACCGGTGATGCGGAAGTAATGGATGGGTCGCTGACCACCTGCCCTGTTTGTTTACAACCTTTGGGGCACAATGGCTTACGCATGATCGCCCCTGCCTCATCAATGGACTTCTAGATTTTTCTCGGTTGACGAACTAGCTCTGTCACGGAACTTTGGGCGCAGGGGATTCAAGAAGCTTCTAGATGGAGACCTGCAGGTGATATATACGGCCCGGATACCAGAGTCAGGCAGTCAGTCAGTCAGTGAGTCTAGAGCCTACAGCCTGGGTGTTTGCAGCGACAGTGAGCGAGTTCTACAGTGCGAGTGAAGTGTCCGTGTAGAGTGAAGTGGTCTACGGAGAAGTTACCGGTGAGTGGTTCGTTGTGGGGATCAACGAAGGAGCAGTGCGGTACTTGTGGACGACTTCTGAAGGGACACTGAAGAAACTGTGAGTGAACTGTTAGCATTGGACTGTAGGTAGTAGGAAATCTAGTAGAGTCACTTTATAGTTAGTAATTGTAAATAATAGTAGAGAATCTAGGAAAGCCACTTTATAGAGCTAGGAATTGTAATTAAAAGAAGGGAATTTAGTAAAGTCACTTTGCAATTAGTAGTTGTAATTATTGATGCCATCTAAGATTGTAAATATAAATTAGTTTAACTGTAAAAGTAGGCCTAATAGTAAATTGTACTTTTCACAATAGTTAAAGTTAAGGAAATAATCCATTTAATTATAATAAGTTAATTTTATATATTCAATAAATTTAGTAATTGTTTAGTATATCGTGTTGCTTATTTGTAAAACCCACATAGCGATTAATTATTTATAAATTAGGACAAATTAAAAACGTCACAATATTATCAATTCATTAATTTTTAAAGGGGACTTATATCGATTATAAAATGGGTTTATATCGATTATATCGTTTATATCGATTATATAGATTACAACGGTTATACAGATTATATCGGTTATATCAGTTATATCGGTTATGTCGATTATATCGTTTATATCGATTATGTAGATTATGTCGGTTATATAGATTATATCGGTTATATCAGTTTATCGGTTATATCGATTATATTGTTTATATCAATTATATAGATTTTGTCGGTTATTTAGATTATATCGGTTATATCAGTTATATCGGTTATATCGATTATTTCGGTTATATAAATTATATCGGTTATATCGATTATTTCGGTTATATAAATTATATCGGTTATATCGATTATATAGGTTATATCGATTATATTGGTTGTATAAATTATATCGGATATATCAATTATGTCGGTTATATCGATTATATCGGTTAAGAACGTTCAAGTTTGTGTCATTAAACCTAAATTCAATTTCGTATTTTACAAAATTGCTCTAATTGAAGGACAGTGATCAGTAAATGTCGGTAGTTAGTTTCTATTCTGAAGAAGGCAATATAGTCTTATTGAATGTTGGTAAAGTTTGCTTTACTTTCGTTTTATTCTGTCCTTCTATAGCATTACTGTTTACAGTGTATATTCTTTGTTACTGTTTAGTTTAATTTTAATAATGCCTTATTGCTTCCTGTGTAATTTATTATTCTTATTATTTTCTCTATTATATAGCCAATGCATATTATTACTATCAATTATAGTATTATAGTTTAGTTAATGGGGTGTACAGTTATTACAAATATGTTATTAATTAAATAAGTTCAATAATGCTATTTAAAATTCAAAGAATAAGCCAACCTTACATTTTGCAATCGAAAGGAGTTATTTATTTGCCAGTATAAATCACCAGTTCGATTCTATATGTAACACAGAGAAGAAAGAAACGGGGGTCAGTGGCAGTTATGAATCGATTTTAACTAGTTAAATATTAATACATTTAATAAGAATATATACTATACATTTAATAAGAATAAAGGGAGGTACTGACAAGGTGCTGGACCTGTATCCCCATGGAAAACTGGAGAAACACGTTTAGCTCACTAATAATTAAATGTGACCACTTGTTTCTTTCTTGTGTATGATCGTATTTACAATATGTGACGGCGCTGAACCGTGATTCAGGTACAGACATTTATTGCGGGAATTGTATCAGAAAAAGCACAGGCGCTTCGAAGATTGTTAGAACAAAACGAAACATTAGCACATAGAATAATTTATATGGCCAAAACTCTCTTTCTTTCTTCTCTGTGGTAACATCCTTTTCAAAAGTAAAATTAGAATAGATAAAGGAATTTCTTTCTTTCTATTGTGTTCTGTACTTTGTTACAATTAATTGTTTCCCCAAAAATTGGTAATAATAACGTCTTAAATATTTTAATACATTTAACTTTATAACATAATTATTGATATACAAAAATTATTCAAACCACCCTTCTTTTACAAAAAATCGTTATGTTCCTCCCAATAAGGACGCTATTTATTTTACGAACAACTCTCAGTGATCCTCATCATAAATACAGATTCCACTTGTTCTATCCATGGAGTCTCTTAAGTATGTGTTACCTTACTCAAGCTTCTGTAATTAATCGCTTAAATTATTCGATATATATGAAAATTGTAAAATTATGATTGTAAGATTGTGTATGTAGTTATTAATTTAATTTAAGCACCTAAAGCACTAAAACATATAAAAGTCATGTACATACACAACAACTACTGCTGCTAGTAGTAAAGGTCATGTACATACACAACAAGAACTACTGCTAGTAGTAAAGTTCATGTACATATACAACAACAACTACTGCTAGTAGTAAAGTTCATGTACATACACAACAACAACTACTGCTAGTAGTAAAGTTCATGTACATACACAACAACAACTACTGCTAGTAGTAAAGGTCATGTACATACACAACAACAACTGCTGCTAGTAGTAAAGGTCATGTACATACACAACAACAACTACTGCTAGTAGTAAAGGTCATGCACATACACAACAACAACTACTGCTAGTAGTAGAGGTCATGTACATACACAACAACAACTACTGCTAGTAGTAGAGGTCATGTACATACACAACAACAACTACTGCTAGTAGTAGAGGTCATGTACATACACAACAACTACTATTGCTAGTAGTAAAGGTCATGTACATACACAACAACAACTACTGCTAGTAGTAAAAGTCATGTACATACAGAACTACTACTACTGCTAGTAGTAAAGGTCATGTACATACACAAAAACAACTACTGCTAGTAGTAGAGGTCATGTACATACACAACAACAACTACTGCTAGTAGTAGAGGTCATGTACATACACAACAACAACTACTGCTAGTAGTAGAGGTCATGTACATACACAACAACAACTACTGCTAGTAGTAGAGGTCATGTACATACACAACAACAACTACTGCTAGTAGTAGAGGTCATGTACATACAGAACAACTACTACTGCTAGTAGTAAAGGTCATGTACATACAGAACTACTAATACTGCTGGTAGTAAAGGTCATGTACATACAGAACTACTACTACTGCTAGTAGTAAAGGTCTTGTACATATATAAATACTACTATTGCTAGTAGTAAAGGTCATGCACATACACAACAACAACTACTGCTAGTACTAAAGGTCATGTACATACACAACAACTACTACTGCTAGTAGTAAAGGTCATGTACATACAGAACAACAACTACTGCTAGTAGTAAAGGTCATGTACATACAGAACTACTTATACTGCTAGTAGTAAAGGTCATGTACATACACAACTACTACTGCTAGTAGTAAAGGTCATGTACATACAGAACCACTAATACTGCTAGTAGTAAAGGTCATGTACATACACAACTAATACAGGCGTTTTTTGTTTGAAGCCACAAGTTTTTAGAATAAGAAATATGACAATTTTTTGTATTACATATTATCTTTATATCCTTAAAATATTGGTTAAAAAAGCAATAGTTTGTCATAAACATACTCAATTTGATATAATTTTCGTTAAATAAATATACGGCATTTCTAAAGGAGGACTAAGGCAATGGCTTGCCTCGAAGCTGGCCCGGTTTCAAATCCCGGTGTGACAACAGATTTTACCCCTGGGCCCGCTCCCTTGGTTCGGAGGCCACTTTAAGCCAGTGGTCCAATGAACCTACAAAGTAAAAGTGCACTCGTCCAAGCAGGTGAGGGGAATCGTGTCTTAATTAAGCATCCATTCCTATAAAATGCCATACGATTTTTTTAGTTAAATAAATTATATGAGGAAAATAACAGGTGGTATTCAGCACAGATAAACTTTTCTGGGAGTTTTTATAACTTACCTAATCTATGGTAGATAAAATTAATAATCATTTATTTGGTATTATTTACATTCCTACAACAGAATAAGTAGTTTTATTTGGTGTAAAATAATATAATATTAAGTAAAATACTATGTATATATATACATCATACTAAAGTAACAAATATAATGTTTCTAAATTTAAATGAAGCTCACTAAAAAATCAAATGAACAAAAAGTAGCATGTCATTTGCCACGTACACACTTCATTGAAAAATTTGAGCAAAGGGAACCATTCCAGACTGAAGTGGGCTGTCACTATTCATGAGTGGTTTGTCTGTCAGCAGGGATAACGAGTTGGCGAACAGACCTCTTGAGCACGCGGCAAGGCTCAAATAGCTGCACTAATTGAACTTGCTGATGTACAGACCAAACGACAATCATACAGTTTGACACATGAAGTGGTCTGTCACTATTCAGGAGTGGTTTGCTTGTCAGCAAGTGTCAACGAGTTGGCGAACAGACCTCTTGAGCACGCGGCAAGGCTCAAATAACTGCACTAATTGAACTTTCTGATGTACAGACCAAGCGACAATCATACAGTTTGACAAATGAAGTGGTGTGTCACTATTCAGGAGTGGTTTGCCTGTCAGCAGTGTCAACGAGTTGGTGAACAGACCTCTTGAGCTCGCGTCAAGGCTCAAATTACTGCACTTATTGAACTTGCTGATGTACAGACCAAGCGACAATCATACAGTTTGACACAGGAAGTGGTGTGTCACTATTTAGGAGTGGTTTCCCTGTCAGCAGTGTTAACGTGTTGGCGAACTCGCCCCATTGAGCACGCGTCAAGGCTCAAATAACCACACGTATTGAACTTACTGTATGCACAGTCCGAGTGACGGTCTTACAGTTTGACTCATGAAGTGGTCTGGCACTATTCATTAGTTGTGTGTCTGTCAGCAGTGTTAACGAGTTGGCGAGTTCGCCTCTTGAGCAAACGACAAGGCTCAAATAACTGCACTCATTCGACTTATGCAGTCCAAGTGAAGGTTTACAGTTTGACACACGAAGTGGTCTGTCACTATTTAGGAGTGGTTTCTCTGTCAGCAGCGTTAACGTGTTGGTGAACTCGCCCCATTGAGCACGCGTCAAGGCTCAAATAACTACACGTATTAAACTTGGTGAATGTACTGAAGTTTGACACACGAAGTAGTCTGTCACTATTTAGGAGTGGTTTCTCTGTCAGCAGCGTTAACGTGTTGGCGAACTCGCCCCATTGAGCACGCGTCAAGGCTCAAATAACTACACTTATTAAACTTGGTGAATGTACTGACCGAGCGAAGGTATTGAAGTTTGACACACGAAGTGGTCTGTCACTATTTATTAGTGGTGTGTCTGTCAGTAGTGTTAACGTGTTGGCGAACTCGCCCCATTGAGCACGCGTCAAGGCTCAAATAACTACACTTATTAAACTTGGTGAATGTACTGACCGAGCGAAGGTATTGAAGTTTGACACACGAAGTGGTCTGTCACTATTTATTAGTGGTGTGTCTGTCAGTAGTGTTAACGTGTTGGTGAACTCGCCCCATTGAGCACGCGTCAAGGCTCAAATAACTACACTTATTAAACTTGGTGAATGTACTGAAGTTTGACACACGAAGTGGTCTGTCACTATTTATTAGTGGTGTGTCTGTCAGTAGTGTTAACGTGTTGGTGAACTCGCCCCATTGAGCACGCGTCAAGGCTCAAATAACTACACTTATTAAACTTGGTGAATGTACTGAAGTTTGACACACGAAGTGGTCTGTCACTATTTAGGAGTGGTTTCTCTGTCAGCAGCGTTAACGTGTTGGTGAAATCACCCCATTGAGCACGCGTCAAGGCTCAAATAACTGCACTTATTAAACTTGGTGAATGTACTGACCGAGCGAAGGTTTTGAAGTTTGACACACGAAGTGGTCTGTCACTATTCAGGAGTGGTTTTCTGTCGGCAGCGTTAACGAGTCGGCGCACTCACTTCTTGAGCACGCGGCAAGTCTTAAATAATTGCATTCATTAGAATTGCTGAATATACAGTCCTAGTGAAGGTCTTACAGTTAGACACATGAAGTGGTCTGTCATTATGCATCAGTGGTTTGCCTGTCAGCAGCGTTAACGAGTTGGCGAACTCACCTCTTGAACACCCAGCATGACTCACATAACGGCACCCATTGAATTTGCTGAATATACAGTCCTAGTGAAGGTCTTACAGTTTGACATATGAAGTGGTCTGCCACTATTCAGGAGTGGTTTGCCTGTCAGTAGCGTTAACGAGTTGGCGAACTCACCTTTTGAGCACCCAGCATGACTCACATAACGGCACCCATTGAATTTGCTGAATATATAGTCTTAGTGAAGGTCTTACAGTTTGACATATGAAGTGGTATGCCACTATTCAGGAGTGGTTTGCCTGTCAGTAGCGTTAACGAGTTGGTGAACTCACCTCTTGAGCACCAAGCATGACTCACATAACGGCACCCATTGAATTTGCTGAATGTACAGTCTTAGTGAAGGTCTTACAGTTAGACATATGAAGTGGTATGCCACTATTCAGGAGTGGTTTGCCTGTCGGCAGCGTTAACAAGTTGGCGAACTCACCTCTTGAGCACCCAGCATGACTCACATAACGGCACCCATTGAATTTGCTGAATATACAGTCCTAGTGAAGGTCTTACAGTTTGACATATGAAGTGGTATGCCACTATTCAGGAGTGGTTTGCCTGTCAGTAGCGTTAACGAGTTGGTGAACTCACCTCTTGAGCACCCAGCATGACTCACATAACGGCACCCATTGAATTTGCTGAATATACAGTCTTAGTGAAGGTCTTACAGTTAGACATATGAAGTGGTATGCCACTATTCAGGAGTGGTTTGCCTGTCGGCAGCGTTAACGAGTTGGCGAACTCACCTCTTGAGCACCCAGCATGACTCACATAACGGCACCCATTGAATTTGCTGAATATACAGTCCTAGTGAAGGTCTTACAGTTTGACATATGAAGTGGTCTGTCACTATTCAGGAGTAGTTTGCCTGTCAGCAGCGTTAACGAGTTGGCGAACTCACCTCTTGAGCACCCAGCATGACTCACATAACGGCACCCATTGAATTTGCTGAATATACAGTCCTAGTGAAGGTCTTACAGTTTGACATATGAAGTGGTCTGTCACTATTCAGGAGTGGTTTGCCTGTCGGCAGCGTTAGCGAGTTGACGAACTCACCTCTTGAGCACCCAGCATGACTCACCTAACGGCACCCATTGAATTTGCTGAATATACAGTCCTAGTGAAGGTCTTACAGTTTGACATATGAAATGGTCTGTCACTATTCAGGAGTGGTTTGCCTGTTGGCAGCGTTAACGAGTTGACGAACTCACCTCTTGAGCACCCAGCATGACTCACATAACGGCACCCATTGAATTTGCTGAATATACAGTCCTAGTGAAGGTCTTACAGTTTGACATATGAAGTGGTCTGTCACTATTCAGGAGTGGTTTGCCTGTCAGCAGCGTTAACGAGTTGGTGAACTCACCTCTTGAGCACCCAGCATGACTCACATAACGGCACCCATTGAATTTGCTGAATATACAGTCCTAGTGAAGGTCTTACAGTTTGACATATGAAGTGGTCTGTCACTATTCAGGAGTGGTTTGCCTGTCAGCAGTGTCAACGAGTTGGCGAACAGACCTCTTGAGCACGCGTCAAGGCTCAAATAACTGCACTCATTAAACTTGGTGAATGTACTGACCGAGCGAAGGTATTGAAGTTTGACACACGAAGTGGTCTGTCACTATTCAGGAGTGGTTTTCTTTCAGCAGCGTTAACGAGTCGGCGAGCTCGCTTCTTGAGCACGCGGCAAGCATTAAATAATTGCATTCATTGGAATTGCTGAATATACATTCCTAGTGATGGTCATACAGTTTGACATATGAAGTGGTATGTCACTATTCAGGAGTGGTTTGCCTGTCAGCAGCGTTAACGATTTGGTAAACTCACCTCTTGAGCACTCCGCAAGACTCACATAACGGCACCCATTGAATTTGCTGAATATTCAGTCCGAGTGAAGGTCTTAGACCCATGAGGTGGTCTGTCATTATGCATAAGTGGTTTGCCTGTCAGCTGCGTTAACGAATTGGTATTCTCGATTTGTAGAGTTTGATGCAAAGAGGAAATTTAAAATGCAAATTTTCATTTGTTTGATCGTTATTGGTTTAATTGTCTATTTGTTGGATAAATGAAAGATAAATAATTTACAATAGCACTAAACAGGAGACAATTCTGGCTCTGGTGAGCCTCTAGATACCCACATATGAAAACTATTTAATTAAATACTATTCTATAAAATAATATAACCATTTTGTACGATACAAGATTTAATTATGCTCTTATAACAGTAATCAGGTGGAAAGTACAATGAGCAGGATGGAAGCAAATTAATTGAGAGATGCATTAGGAAAGAATCAACTTGTATTTAGGCTCTCCCACGCTGTCCATGAACAAAGATACAGAAGGAAGATAAGACCTTAGTAATCAGTAATACTATGCTTATGTAGACATATTTAACTAATTGTACTATAAAATATACACATTACACTTATTATTTAATTAAAAACAATTGAATGACATAAAATATCTTTTAAAACGTTTTATTGCATTCTTATATTTTTGTGGAAGTTAAAAGCATTAACTTAATAAATTTAAAACAATACATACACTAAGTAACGATTCAGTTAAAAAGTAGTATTTATTAATAGCAGCACACATGATTTAGGCCAATTAACAATAGACGGAATATAATAGAGAAAAGTTAAACTCGCCAATAAAACTGGAAATTATCTCCACAAAAATAGTGAGTCCATATTTCAACACTGTGAACAGTGATCATTTACTTGTCCTCAGGGAGTAATGGTGAAGTTGTTATAAATGACCGACCAGACCATTACACCTGTTGCTACTTCCTAAGTCCATTGCTACTATTACTATTCACGGAGGTGCCTGTGAACAATGATCATTTACTTGTCCCTCAGGGAGTAATGGTGAAGTTGTTATAAATGACCGACCAGACCATTACACCTGTTGCTACTTCCTAAGTCCATTGCTACTATTACTGTTCACGGAGGTGCCTGGGAACAGTGATCATTTACTTGTCCTCAGGGAGTAATGGTGAAGTTGTTATAAATGACCGACCAGACCATTACACCTGTTGCTACTTCCTAAGTCCATTGCTACTATTACTGTTCACGGAGGTGCCTGTGAACAATGATCATTTACTTGTCCTTCAGAGAGTAATGTTGAAGATGTGATAAATGACCGACCTGACCATTCCAACTGTTGCTACTTCCTAAGTTCATTGCTACTATTACTGTTCACGGAGGTGCCTGGGAACAATGATCATTTACTTGTCCCTCAGAGAGTAATGTTGAAGATGTGATAAATTACCGACCAGACCATTACACCTGTTGCTACTTCCTAAGTTCATTGCTACTATTACTGTTCACGGAGGTGCCTGTGAACAATGATCATTTACTTGTCCCTCAGAGAGTAATGGTGAAGATGTGATAAATGACCAACCTGACCATTACAACTGATGCTACTTCCTAAGTCCATTGCTACTATTACTGTTCACGGAGGTGCCTGTGAACAATGATCATTTACTTGTCCCTCAGAGAGTAATGTTGAAGATGTAATAAATGACCGACCTGACCATTCCAACTGTTGCTACTTCCTAAGTTCATTGCTACTATTACTGTTCACGGAGGTGCCTGGGAACAATGATCATTTACTTGTCCCTCAGAGAGTAAAGTTGAAGATGTGATAAATTACCGACCAGACCATTACACCTGTTGCTACTTCCTAAGTTCATTGCTACTATTACTGTTCACGGAGGTGCCTAGTGAACAATGATCATTTACTTGTCCCTCAGAGAGTAATGTTGAAGTTGTGATAAATGACCGACCAGACCATTACACCTGTTGCTACTTCCTAAGTTCATTGCTACTATTACTGTTCACGGAGGTGCCTGGGAACAATGATCATTTACTTGTCCCTCAGAGAGTAATGTTGAAGATGTGATAAATGACCGACCAGACCATTACACCTGTTGCTACTTCCTAAGTTCATTGCTACTATTACTGTTCACGGAGGTGCTTGGGAACAATGATCATTTACTTGTCCCTCAGGGAGTAATGGTGAAGATGTGATAAATGACCGACCAGACCATTACAACTGTTGCTACTTCCTAAGTTCATTGCTACTATTACTGTTCACGGAGGTGCTTGGGAACAATGATCATTTACTTGTCCCTTAGGGAGTAATGGTAAAGATGTGATAAATTACCGACCTGACCATTACAACTGTTGCTACTTCCTAAGTCCATTGCTACTATTAATGTTCACGGAGGTGCCTGTGAACAATGATCATTTACTTGTCCCTCAGAGAGTAACGGTGAAGTTATGATAAATTACCGACCTGACCATTACAACTGTTGCTACTTCCTAAGTCCATTGCTACTATTAATGTTCACGGAGGTGCCTGTGAACAATGATCATTTACTTGTCCCTCAGGGAGTAATGGTGAAGTTGTTATAAATGACCGACTAGACCATTCCACCTGTTGCTACTTCCTAAGTCCATTGCTACTATTACTGTTCACGGAGGTGCCTGTGAACAATGATCATTTACTTGTCCCTCAGGGAGTAATGGTGAAGTTGTTATAAATGACCGACTAGACCATTCCACCTGTTGCTACTTCCTAAGTTCATTGCTACTATTACTGTTCACGGAGGTGCTTGGGAAACAATGATAATTTACTTGTCATAAGGGTGTAATGGTGAAGTTGTTTTTAAATGATCGACCAGACCATTACACCTGTGCTACTTCCTAAGTCCATTGCTACTATTACTATTCCCGGAGGTGCCTTGTGGGGAACAATGATCATTTACTTGCCCCCCAGGAGTAATGGTGAAGTTGTTAAAATGACCGACTTTGACCATTCCAAACCCGTTGCCCACTTCCTAAGTTCATTGCTACTATTACTGTTCACTGGAGGTGCCTGTGAACAATTGATCATTTACTTGCCCCTCAGGGAGTAATGGTGAAGTTTTATAAATGACCGAACCTTTACCATTACACCTGTTGCTACTTCCTAAGTTCATTGCTACTATTAAATGTTCACGGAGGTGCCTGTGAACAATGATCATTTACTTGTCCCTCAGGGAGTAATGGTGAACTTGTTATAAATGACCGACTAGACCATTCCACCTGTTGCTACTTCCTAAGTTCATTGCTGCTATTACTGTTCACGGAGGTGCTTGGGAACAATGATCATTTACTTGTCCATAAGGGAGTAATGGTGAAGTTGTTATAAATGACCGACCTGACTATTACACCTGTTGCTACTTCCTAAGTCCATTGCTACTATTAATGTTCACGGAGGTGCTTGGGAACAATGATCATTTACTTGTCCATAAGGGAGTAATGGTGAAGTTGTTATAAATGACCGACCAGACCATTACACCTGTTGCTACTTCCTAAGTCCATTGCTACTATTAATGTTCATGGAGGTGCTTGGGAACAATGATCATTTACTTGTCCCTCAGAGATTAGTGGTGAAGTTGTTATAAATGACCGACCAGACCATTACACCTGTTGCTACTTCCTAAGTCCATTGCTACTATTACTGTTCATGGAGGTCCCTGTGAACAATGATCATTTACTTGTCCCTCAGAGAGTGATGGTGAAGTTGTTATAAATGACCGACCAGACCATTACGCCTGTTGCTACTTCCTAAGTCCATTTTTACTATTACTGTTCACGGAGGTGCTTGTGAACAATGATCATTTACTTGTCCCTCAGAGTGTAATGGTGAAGTTGTTATAAATGACCGACCAGACCATTACACCTGTTGCTACTTCCTAAGTCCATTGCTTTTATTACTGTTCACGGAGGTGCCTGTGAACAATGATCATTTACTTGTCCCTCAGAGAGTAATGGTGAAGTTGTTATAAATGACCGACTAGACCATTACACCTGTTGCTACTTCCTAAGTCCATTGCTACTATTACTGTTCACGGAGGTGCCTGTGAACAATGATCATTTACTTGTCCCTCAGGGAGTAGTGGTGAAGTTGTGATAAACGACCGACCAGACCATTACACCTGTTGCTACTTCCTAAGTCCATTGCTACTATTACTGTTCACGGAGGTGCTTGGGAACAATGATCATTTACTTGCCCCTCAGGGAGTAATGGTGAAGTTGTTATAAATGACCGACTAGACCATTCCACCTGTTGCTACTTCCTAAGTTCATTGCTACTATTACTGTTCACGGAGGTGCCTGTGAACAATGATCATTTACTTGTCCCTCAGGGAGTTATTGTGAAGTTGTGATAAATGACCGACCAGACCATTACGCCTGTTGTTACTTCCTAAGTCCATTGCTACTATTACTGTTCACAGAGGTGCTTGGGAACAATGATCATTTACTTGTCCCTCAGAGAGTAATGGTGAAGTTGTGATAAATGACCGACCAGACCATTACACCTGTTGCTACTTCCTAAGTCCATTGCTACTATTACTGTTCACGGAGGTGCTTTGGAACAATGATCATTTACTTGTCCCTTAGGGAGTAATGGTGAAATTGTGATAAATGACCGACCAGACCATTACACCTGTTGCTACTTCCTAAGTTCATTGCTACTATTACTGTTCACGGAGGTGCTTGGGATCAATGATCATTTACTTGTCCCTCAGAGAGTAACGGTGAAGTTGTGATAAATGATCGACCAGACCATTACACCTGTTCCTACTTCCTAAGTTCATTGCTACTATTACTGTTTACGGAGGTGCCTGTGAACAATGATCATTTACTTGTCCCTCAGGGAGTAATGGTGAAGATGTGATAAATGACCGACCAGACCATTACAACTGTTGCTACTTCCTAAGTTCATTGCTACTATTACTGTTCACGGAGGTGCTTGGGAACAATGATCATTTACTTGTCCCTCAGGGAGTAGAAGTGAAGTTGTTATAAATGACCGACCAGACCATTACACCTGTTGCTACTTCCTAAGTTCATTGCTACTATTACTGTTCACGGAGGTGCTTGGGAACAATGATCATTTACTTGTCCCTTAGGGAGTAATGGTGAAATTGTGATAAATGACCGACCAGACCATTACACCTGTTGCTACTTCCTAAGTCCATTGCTACTATTAATGTTCATGGAAGTGCTTGTGAACAGTGATCATTTACTTGTCCCTCAGGGAGTTATTGTGAAGTTGTGATAAATGACCGACCAGACCATTACGCCTGTTGTTACTTCCTAAGTCCATTGCTACTATTACTGTTCACAGAGGTGCTTGGGAACAATGATCATTTACTTGTCCCTCAGAGAGTAATGGTGAAGTTGTGATAAATGACCGACCAGACCATTACACCTGTTGCTACTTCCTAAGTCCATTGCTACTATTACTGTTCACGGAGGTGCTTGGGAACAATGATCATTTACTTGTCCCTTAGGGAGTAATGGTGAAATTGTGATAAATGACCGACCAGACCATTACACCTGTTGCTACTTCCTAAGTTCATTGCTACTATTACTGTTTACGGAGGTGCCTGTGAACAATGATCATTTACTTGTCCCTCAGGGAGTAATGGTGAAGATGTGATAAATGACCGACCAGACCATTACAACTGTTGCTACTTCCTAAGTTCATTGCTACTATTACTGTTCACGGAGGTGCTTGGGAACAATGATCATTTACTTGTCCCTCAGGGAGTAGAAGTGAAGTTGTTATAAATGACCGACCAGACCATTACACCTGTTGCTACTTCCTAAGTTCATTGCTACTATTACTGTTCACGGAGGTGCTTGGGAACAATGATCATTTACTTGTCCCTTAGGGAGTAATGGTGAAATTGTGATAAATGACCGACCAGACCATTACACCTGTTGCTACTTCCTAAGTCCATTGCTACTATTAATGTTCATGGAAGTGCTTGTGAACAGTGATCATTTACTTGTCCCTCAGGGAGTAATGGTGAAGTTGTTATAAATGACCGACCAGACCATTACACCTGTTGCTACTTCCTAAGTTCATTGCTACTATTACTGTTCACGGAGGTGCCTGTGAACAATGATCATTTACTAGTCCCTCAGAGAGTAATGGTGAAGATGTGATAAATTACCGACCTGACCATTCCACCTGTTGCTACTTCCAAAGTTCATTGCTACTATTACTGTTCACGGAGGTGCCTGTGAACAATGATCATTTACTTGTCCCTCAGAGAGTAATGGTGAAGATGTGATAAATTACCGACCAGACCATTACACCTGTTGCTACTTCCTAAGTTCATTGCTACTATTACTGTTCACGGAGGTGCCTGTGAACAATGATCATTTACTTGGCCCTCAGGGAGTAATGGTGAAATTGTGATAAATGACCGATCAGACCATTACAACTGTTTCTATTTGCTAAGTCTATTTTTTATTTATTACTTTATTACTTTAAATATTATTTTAATGAGGTTGTTTATTTTCATTGTTATTATTTATTATTACCAGTCCGTTTATAAATACAATACTTGTTTGCATAATTATTCATCGTACATCATTTGAAATTTAATACATTCCATACATACATAAAGGAAAAAATATTCACAAATTATTCATCTATTAACATTGCATGTATATAACATGTATAATTTTTTTAGATGTCAGTAAGTTTTTAGGAAACTATCTTAGTTTTAACTATACGAAAGTTTTCATAGCTTTTAGTAGGTAGATTTGCCTGTTTAAGCGTCTGCAGTAGCTGTTGGAGGCTGTCGGCCATGTTAGTTTTAACCCCATTAAAAAATATTATTTTTGAACCAAACGTACGATTACGCGTATCCAAACTAAACAGTTATTTTAAAACGGATTTCCTAACAACATTGTTCTTAACAACCAATATGGCCGACATCTTACAGCCTGTGTATATTCTTAATACACAGTTGCCCTAACCTATTTAGACGAGTCCATTTTTGTTTTATATAGTCTCGTTGGTCCATCGGCCTAATTTGTCTTCCTGACCAAGAAACTTGATGTATTGGGGGACACCGGGATTCAAACCCGGGCTGACTGTGTGGGAAGACACCACCTTAGACCCTTAACTCACTCCAAAACTAAGATTAATTATGAAGATTAAAACTATTAGTATAATAAAACATCTTAATAGGTCCACAAAACATTAAGGTGTAAAGAAAAAAAAATGTTTCTCAAATAAAATAATTCATTTATTAATTACTTTTATTTTTAAAGGACGCATCTGATATTTTACCAAATGATACGTCTGCTGTATTAAAGACAAAAGAACACCTACAAAATGCAAATATTGCTAAACATCCGCCTTGTACAGTGTTGTTTTACAGCGCGATACAAAAGCCAGCCACTCGTGAAAACAAATGGCAGCAGAAATGAGTTCTCTCCAGGCCCCTGTTTAGCTAGAGGAATACAACAGAGCATTCTTACTTCAGACATCTCACTTTAATTCAATTTGTCAATGGGATATTACAATTTGAGGTGTAATTTTCTTCTCGTGAAAATCACAACTAAACTAAATATGGCTATTTGGTATTAAATCAAACTATTCCTTTTGACAGTGTTCACTACAATGAAATGAGTTATATACATTATTAAAATTAGCTTACGTTTACTAAACAACTAATGAACCTCATAAATAATTAATTAATGTCTATTATTGTACAAGAAGTCTCGAACTCTGTAATAACATTTCCCCAAATGAAACGGTTTATTCATTATGAGAAATTATGAGTTTATTTTCTTTGATATCGTCTAGAAGAGCAGTACAGTGATATAATGTATATAATATATACAGTATATAATATACTGTATAGCGTAGTATTTTTAACGATTTTAGCAGAACGTAGTTATATACGTCTTAGCAATGGTTTGATAAACTGTTCAATACATATATATGTCTTATTGCAAATGTTAAACAATTAAAAATATATAACGATGGAAAGGTAAGAATGTTTGATGCCTTCAATACCTGTTTACAAGAGAAGTGAAAGAATAACAAAACTCTTAATGCCAGTTTTTTTAGTTTGAATAGTAGCTTCGATTTACTTCTTTCGCTCCTCTGAATCACCACTACGTGAGTAAGGTGAGAATAAACCGGAATATAGTAAACCATACGAAGTAAAGATAAATCTAAAAAAGTTGAAAGTTTTCTGATTATAAAAATACCGGAATTTACCCTCATGCAAAAGTTACGAGTATTGTTGAGTAAATTTAAGTTTTTATCTAGAATTAACCTAAAAATTTTATTGAATTGATGGGTTGTGGACTAAAGTTTACATCATTAAAGGAAACATTATATTTGTCTGTTTGATTTCGGTCTTGAAGTCAATAATCTGATTTACATAGAAATTGTGAACCGTTTCGTTAAAATCCGGGCATGAATTGAAAATCGAATAGCATCATATACAAAAAATAATTAAGTTTTAAATATGTAAAAAATAAAATAAATATTTTAAAACATAACCTTACCAGGTAATACAGTCGTCATGTTTTTAATTAACAAGCCAATCAATTAACGATATATTATTTACAGTTACGTTTACATTTGATAATAAAAAACACCTAAATCTAACGACAATAAATTTTCAGAATGTTTTATTACTTCATTAACCAATTGAATATACATAAACGCAAAGGCCTTCTTGATATCATTAGCGCTAATTGCCAACCGCTGTAATTACATCCGTTTCCTGTCTGTATCTACTTTACATTTGGCTGCTGTAGGAATGTGTGAATCAGAGATTTACAGAGGCAAGTTTGTGGTATATATGGAGACATAAATAAGATATTAGTAGGATATATTAAAACCCGTAATTTTTAATTAATTTATTTGAGAACATAAATATTTATGTCTTTACTACACAGTCAACAACAATGAAGGTAATATTGTTTCAAGATTGAATCAGCTGGTTCTGAAGCTTTATTGCGCTTTTATAGGTTATTTATATCGTTGGGGTTGTTATTTATTTCTAGTTTTAATGCTTTACTTAAAAAGAAAATTATAAACTTCACTTAGATTTATAATTTTATAAATATAAACGTAAATCCAATTTACGTTAAAATTTGAGGATGACGACTAAGTTAGTTAACATATTTTTGTAAGTAAACGTGATAATAATTCATCTAAACCAGATGATATAGTTTATTAGTTCACAAACCCCACCCACTCTACATACCTACTACATCCCAGCTATGATTCATGGAGGTAGCCTACATACCAGCTAAAAGTTTTAAACCCTGCGCTAACTTCAATTTTAAATTAAGTATTATGCTATTGTAGTATGTTGATAGCAATACAAATATTTGTTCACTTTTTGGGTATTCATGCAGCTTTTAGGCGCATTGCAGATCATCAAATTTTTATCGTTATTGGGTAGAAAGAAGTGTATATTTTCTGGGAAAACTGTTTTCATCCCACGTAAAATTATTTTAGTATGAAAAAATAAAACTTATATATTTTATTTCAAATCTTATATATCGTTATATCTACGTTATATAGTGTTTTTATTTTTATTTTCCTATTTCCATGTGGTATTACACGCTGAACACTAATTTGAAAATTTAATTGGTCTACGAGAATTATTTATTGGGATAACGTGGAAAAACTACTTAGTGTCAACTCGTCTTTGGCGGCAATTTGCAAGATGATATCATAACCTACGACTAACGAGAAACAAGGAATTTACATATAATTCCGTCGGAGAGACGGCTAGCAGGCTGTCCCGGAGGCCAGGAATCCGTTTTGTATGCAAATTACGAATTTTCGTTGTATGTATTGTAACAATTGTTAATTGTCTCATTATAATGATTTTAGAGAATTGTGTCTAGAAAATGTTAAATATTGTAAGAACTGAGAGATTTAGGTGTTTGGTTCTTTTACCAAAAGTTTTCAATATAAATTCTCCAAGTTTTGAGAAAAATTCAGAATCTTCCCCTTTCAAATAAAAAAGTAGTTTTTTCCCATTTAAATTAGCTAAATAACCAGTATATTCACGTTGTTAATTTCCTGTCAATTTCATGCGACATGTTTTCTGAAGTCAACATGTTTGGTGAGCCTTACCTGTTCGGTTGTCCTGGTTTAGAGGGTTCTTATTGGTTGATTTAGCTTCTAGAGTAAGGAGGGGGTAAGTCCGTTGGTGGAAGGTTTGCGGGCGTTCGAGCAGTTTTAAGTAATCTTTTGGCGAGTGACCACGTTTGTTCTTCACGGCGATTTTAACCGTTCGGAGTCTTGTTTTCCGGATCGGCAATTTTCCTTGTCGCTTGTGAGTGTGCGAGCGTATGTCGCGCTTTGTTTGTGGTCACGTTTTGGGTTGAAACCTCCAGGACAGCTACGTAAGTAATTTTTACAAGTTTTCTTTAGTTAGGTTTTTCAGTAGGGTTTTAGTAGATAGGGTAAGATCCACCAAGCATGCGCGGTTAAAACTTGTTCTTGTTTGTAGTCACTCTTCTAGTGACAGTTCTTGGAGTGCTTTGTTTTCTGTTTAAAAATTTTGTAGAAAGGAAAATGTTTCAAGTCACTAAAAGCTGGTTATTTATTTTTTTTCAGATCTCCCGGAGGCAATTTCAGTTTTCAAATTTCAATTTTTCAAATTAAGAATTTTGAGGCAATTTTGCAATATTTGTCAATTTAAGGAAAATCTTCAATTTAAGTAAATTTTTGAAATTGAGAATTTAAAGAGATTTATTGATACAGTTGGCCTAATAAAAAGGTTATGGTCTGAAGATATTTGATTTAATTTATTTTAATTTATTTGTGTTCCTTTAATCTACTAAAGAAAGATACTTTATTTTCGTTTTTATTATTATTTATATAAGAAATCCAATTTTATTTTGTTGCAGTTAATAAAAAAAAAAAAATAAAGAAACTTTTTATCATTGAAGAATTTTTATTTTAATCTCTCATTTAAGTTGTTCAACATATCAAAAATAAATAGTAGCTTAATTAAGGCTACATTAAGTGCGCAACTCTGCTAGTTGAACAACAGAGAGACGTTTAAAAATAGAAGTGTGTGCTTATAACCAATTATCTCAGACCAGATTTTAAAAGAAAATTTAATATTAAATAAATTGAGAAGATGGCACTCAAGGTAGACTTTCTACTGAAGAAAGAACTTATGTATGAAGCACGTTTAAGAGGAATAGAAGTAGAAGACAGCATACTAGTGGGTGATTTAAGAAAGAAACTTAGAGAGCTTGTCAAGTTAGGTGTTAGGCCTAATATAGGTTACCTGTCCGGCCATGTAGTAGGTGGAGAGGAATATGAGTTCATTAAAGTAAACTTGGAAAATCTGAAAGAAAGAATTGAGGGTGTGGTGGAAAGTAGATGTTTAAGTGATATAATCCGTATTGAAGCTAAGTTAGCTCATTACGAATTAAGATTAAAGGGTCTAAAAGGGTTGTTTGTAAGTAATGAAGCTGCTTTAGCTAAAGTGTCATCCCTCGAGGAAAATTTAAATTCCTTGAAGGAAATGGTAGGGAAAATTAACATTGATTTAGCAGAGAAGGACAACATAGAGCAGGAGGTAACTAGAAACGGCGAAATTGAAGACGAGTTTGAACAAAGCTTAGTAAGGGGAATGCAGAAACCGGTTCTAATGAGCCAATCGATAAGCGCACCCTTGAACGGAGTCGCATCTCCAGAAATGGCAGATAATTTCAACTGTCAACGAAATGTTACGTTGAATTATTCTCGCCTACCTAATCCACTAGAGCGGTATCTAAATAGATTTGAGGTAACAGATGGGTTAAACGCTAGCTTGTTGATCAAATTCATTAAAAACATGTTAGCTTTGAAAAATGAAACAAAGTTAAAATATTAAAGTGTAAAGAAGAGAGGGACACTGTAAGTGAAACTCATCTTATTATTCTAAAACAATTCGTTCCAATGGGGCTGAGAGAAAACTTAAAGAAAACAATGGTAAACCGTCCACAGAAGTCTGGGGAACCATTAGAAGTATATATAAATGAATTGAAAATCTATAGTGAGGTACTTAATACTAGATACACCGAAGAAGAAGTAGTAGACATTGTTAAATTAGGATTAAATCCAGAAACTAGAGCTAAATTAGTATTTGTGGGCAATCCTACCAGCTATGCAGACCTAGATAGCATGTGTATCCAAGTGCAAAATGTATGTTACAACGATGTACAACGTAGAGAGGTAAGAGGATACCTACCACCTAAGCATAGCGCTAGCCGTAATGTAAACAATGTAGAAGATCGAAAAACATGTTTTATATGTAATAAATATGGACACATAGCGAGGGATTGCTATCAAAATAGGAACACACAGAAGCACACACAGCAGTACAACAAAGTTTTCACACCACCCAATAAACAATACAACCCAGTAAAATACAATAGACCCGGAACAAGTTTTACACAGAAGGAGATTACAACACAGAAGCCAAAAAACTAGATTATGGGAGGGAGTTGGCCAAATTCGGATCTCGTGTCGATCCCCTCCCAGAAATCCAGCAAAATGTAAACAAAAACAAACCCATACACAACAACACAGCAGACGACAAGATGACTGACTCAAGTGTAAACAATAACACTGATAATATGGAACACAGTCTAAACATTTTACCAACTATTGAAGTTATAGTAAACAACAAAGTGAAACAGGAAGCATTAATTGATACTGGAAGTTCAATTAATGTAATTAGTGAAGATTTGTTTAACAAATTAAAAGCATGTTGTCCTAAGTTACAGTTGAATAGGTCAAATATTAAGTGTCGTACAGCGAGTCAAAGTGAAATGAAGATACTGGGGCAGTGTAATTTAAAAATAAAAATAAATGAATTTACTTGGAAAATACTTGTCCAAGTAAGTAAACAATTAAGTTATGCTATGATAATTGGGAGTCAATTTATTAAACAAAGTGAGTTGGTAGTAGACTTGAAAAGTAACCAGTGTTATTTTAACTTCAAGCCTAATGTAAAAATCGAATTCATTCACAGTTTAGCTAACATAAGAATTAATGTAAACAATGTTAGTAAACAAGTAAATATTGGCTGTAGTGAAGTCAAGGAAGAAATAGTTGATTTAATAGAAAAATATCCAAATGTTTACACTAATAAAATAGGCAGTGGAATAGATTATGAATATACAATTAAGTTGAATGATACTACTCCTGTCAATATTAGACCATATCCAGTTAATCCTGCTAAGATGAAAATTTTGAAAAATATATTAGATGACTTACTCAAACAAAATATTATTAGGCCTAGTCAATCACCATACAATAGCCCTGCATTCTTAGTACCGAAGGGTGAAGACAAATATAGGCTAGTTATTAATTATTCAGAAGTAAACAAGAAAATAGAGAAAGTAAACACACCGCTGGGTGACTTGCATGATATTCACCATTTCCTAGAAGGAGCAAAATATTTTACAGTCTTAGATTTATGTAGCAGTTTTCACCAAATTAGATTATCGGAAGAAAGTAAAAGAATAACAAGTTTTAGTACACCATTTGAAAGCTTTGAATTCAATCGCATTCCATTTGGTCTTCATTTAGGCTCATCTTTGTTATCCAGTTATTTAAATAGAGTACTGGAGGGACTGAAATTCAAGTGTGTTATTAATTATGTGGATGATTTAATAATTTATTCCAAGACATTAAATGAACATTTACAACATATTAAAGAAGTTACTGAAAGACTCAATAAATGGAACCTCACTGTTAACCCAGAAAAAGTAAAATTTGTATTTAAAGAAATAAAGTTTTTAGGATATCTAATCAGCCATAATCAAGTTACAATAGATCCTGAGCGCACCAGTTCAATTTTAAGTGCCAAACCCCCTACCAATAGCAAATCTGTAAGTCGATTTATAGGAATGTCCAGTTATTTTGCTAAATTTATTCCAAATTATGCTGAACTTGCAGCTCCTTTAAATGAATTAAGGAAGAAAAATGTTAAATTTGAATGGAATTCCAAGTGTCAGGAAAGTTTTGATAAAATAAAAACAATAATTAGCAATCCACCAGTATTAAAAATACCTAATTATGAGCAAGAGTTTATTCTACACACTGATGCCAGTAACAATGCAGTTGGAGCATGTTTATTACAGTATGAGGGAACCGATCTTAAGCCAGTAGCTTTTTATTCTAAAAAACTAAATCAAAGTGAAAAAGTAATGAGTATTTACCATAAGGAAGCTTAGCTGTAACAGCCTCAATACAGAAATTTTATAGTTATTTGGAAGTAAAGCCATTCACTTTGAGGTGTGACAATAGTGCCTTAGCTTGGATTCTAACACATTGTAGAAAATTAGGAAAACTAGCAAGATGGTGTGAAATAATTCTGAGTTTACCATTTAAAGTAGAAATAATTAAGGGTAAAGATAATGTATTAGCAGACTATCTAAGTAGAATATTTAGCAATAATGAAGAGGAAGTTCCAAGTGAAGACATTTTAGTTCATTGTTATGATCAGTCGGTTGTACAAACAATGGATGTAGATAAGGAAGAGATTAGCGATGTTTCACCCACTGTAGAACCTGTTATTGTCAAACAAAATAGCCTCAATAGACTGTTTATAACTAACATAACTGACTTTCCCATGTCATGTGTAGAGTTATCTGAATATCAGAATAAGGATCCGGAAATTATAAAAATTATATGTAGTATAAGAAACAAAACTAACAATGAAAAATATTTTTTGAAAAATGGTGTTTTAATGTATAAATATAACAACCGAAGTAAGGATAGGGTTTATTTACCCGAAGAATTAATAAACATGGTGTTTGAGTATTATCACACGTCAACCTATGGTGGACATCCTGGAATAGCTAACACTTTTAGAAAAATAAACCAGTACTTTTATAGGTCTAATTTACATGAAGATATAAAAAAGTTAGTGCAAAAGTGTGAATTGTGTAAAAAATGTAAAAGTACAAATAAATATTTAAAAGGACCTGTAGTATCAAGTTACTCGAAGCAGCCTATGGAAAAGTTATACATGGATATATTTGGACCATTAACTAGGAGTAGTAAACAAAACAAGTACTTGCTTATTGTTGTGGATGATTTCACAAAATTTAATTGGTTATTCCCCATGAAAGAAATTAAATCCAATAAAATTCAAGAATTGTTAAATGATCGAATTTTCAGCTTGTTCTCACTGCCTAAAATAATAGTGTCAGATAATGCGTCTTACTTTCAAGCTCAGGAATTAAGACAATTTTTCTTTAAAAAAGGAATAATTCATAAAACGACTATACCTTATCAGCCCCAGGGTAACAAAAGTGAAAGGTTTTTACGCAATTTGAAAGCCATATTAAAAATCTATGCACATAACAAACAAAATAAATGGGACAAAGAAATCAGTGAATTGAATTTAGCCATAAACAACAACACATGTGAGAGTACTGGATTTAGTGGATTTGAATTAATGTTTAACCACGCCAAAAACGATCCGTTAACCAACAAGTGGAGTTTGAACGACCTGGTGGAGAGGAATCTCAGTGAAGAAGACCGACTAAAGCAGTTAGAGAAAGCAGTGGACAACCTTCGAAGGATGAGAGATCGCAACAAACACAAGGCGGATGGACAACATGGGAACCCACTTCGCATCGGAGAGCAGGTCTACATCAGATCACGGGTGCAGTCCGACCAAAGCCGAGGATTCCAGGAGAAGCTGCATTGCATCTATGAGGGTCCGTACCAGGTGCTAGCCCAGCTGAGTCCAGTGAGCATATTGGTGCAGAGGCTGTCCAATCCCAAAGAAGTGCGAAGAGTGCACATAAAAGATGTCAAGGTCTAAAGAAGTGAATAAGATTATTCTTGAAGGTGGTAAATATGAGTTGGTAATGTATGAAGGGTTATGAACTTTAATTAATTATGTATGTTTTCAGCAATTATTAATTTTCAGGTTATAAAAAAAAAAAACAAAACTTGTGTATTTAAATCTATGGTTAAACAAGGTTACTTGATATATTTGAAATTTATTTAAAATGTATTATTTGATTATTGAAGTTGATAATGAATGACTAATTTTGTTTACATGTTATATGACTGTTTGTAAATAACGGATTACTAATGCTCAGGTTGTATTTCAGTTTCAGAAAAGTGAAATTAGTATATTAATTATGTATTTTCAGCAAAAGAATGTTATGTCATGTAAATATTTGATGATTGTTAGATTAAAATTGTTAGATTAGAATTTGTTAGATTAAGACTGTCAAAGTGATTACTTTTAAAGTTTAATGACATTTTTATGTTCGAATAAATTGCTTGGTGGATAAAAGTAAACAAAGAGTAAACAAATTTTATTTATGTAAATTATTGAGTAGTTAATTATCCATGAATATTATATATTTGAAATTTAATCTGTATTTGTATTCTTGTTATATGATAAGTGTGTTAAATAGTACAAGAAAGAATTTTGAGCTTCTAGAACAAAATGTAAGTTGAAAAATTATGTATTTTTTTTTTTTAATTGTAATGTATTTCAAATACCAGTTTCCAGCCTGTTCCTATTGTTTGTAAATAACAACAAAACAAAACACAACACTGAAAGGAGAAGCAAATGGGAAAAATTTTGAATTTTGTTTGGTTGGTGAATTGTTTTAATATGAGTGGACTTACGCACCCAACTTTTTTTTCTTTCTTCTTTTGTATCCAAGCACTTATGGACTGCGAAACTCCTGGTTTTCACCAAACGGAACGACACTGAGCACTCATTTTGAAGCACTTCATTGAAAGGGAAAAAAAAAATAATAATAATTCTTTTGAATGGCTCTCCGATCTACACACACCGCATCACATGGAACACGCAACAGAGCGTTGTATGTCAACACTGTCTAATGCCTCTTTGGTTAACTGTTGTTTATGTGAGACTCTTGCTGTGGACTGGAGAATGCAGTGTGACGACGGCCGTAGTCAACCCAAAACCGGTCTAGTTTATCGATCGGCCAAGCAGTCAGCTGTTCGGATGAGGGGACAAGCTGGCGGTCCCGTTCTACTGCCGATGGACAATGGACTGGGGACAACAATGACTGTCAACAATGGACTGGTCTTGTGCTCTTGACCCGAGTTTCAAGTGACAATGTGATAACAAATTTAAATGTTGTAGTAGTTTGTAAGATGGTAGTTTAAGAGAGAAACTTTTTGTTTGGAGATCTGAAAAAGGAAAGGGTTAGGTTAGCTTTGAAAGAAATGGTTGTTAAGGTTAGAAAATATTATGTCCTTTTAGAGATGTGATGATGATAGGGTTTCAAAAAAAAAAAAAAAAATTTTTTTCTTGTGAAGGGGGAAAATAATGTAACAATTGTTAATTGTCTCATTATAATGATTTTAGAGAATTGTGTCTAGAAAATGTTAAATATTGTAAGAACTGAGAGATTTAGGTGTTTGGTTCTTTTACCAAAAGTTTTCAATATAAATTCTCCAAGTTTTGAGAAAAATTCAGAATCTTCCCCTTTCAAATAAAAAAGTAGTTTTTTCCCATTTAAATTAGCTAAATAACCAGTATATTCACGTTGTTAATTTCCTGTCAATTTCATGCGACATGTTTTCTGAAGTCAACATGTTTGGTGAGCCTTACCTGTTCGGTTGTCCTGGTTTAGAGGGTTCTTATTGGTTGATTTAGCTTCTAGAGTAAGGAGGGGGTAAGTCCGTTGGTGGAAGGTTTGCGGGCGTTCGAGCAGTTTTAAGTAATCTTTTGGCGAGTGACCACGTTTGTTCTTCACGGCGATTTTAACCGTTCGGAGTCTTGTTTTCCGGATCGGCAATTTTCCTTGTCGCTTGTGAGTGTGCGAGCGTATGTCGCGCTTTGTTTGTGGTCACGTTTTGGGTTGAAACCTCCAGGACAGCTACGTAAGTAATTTTTACAAGTTTTCCTTAGTTAGGTTTTTCAGTAGGGTTTTAGTAGATAGGGTAAGATCCACCAAGCATGCGCGGTTAAAACTTGTTCTTGTTTGTAGTCACTCTTCTAGTGACAGTTCTTGGAGTGCTTTGTTTTCTGTTTAAAAATTTTGTAGAAAGGAAAATGTTTCAAGTCACTAAAAGCTGGTTATTTATTTTTTTTTCAGATCTCCCGGAGGCAATTTCAATTTTCAGTTTTCAAATTTCAATTTTTCAAATTAAGAATTTTGAGGCAATTTTGCAATATTTGTCAATTTAAGGAAAATCTTCAATTTAAGTAAATTTTTGAAATTGAGAATTTAAAGAGATTTATTGATACAGTTGGCCTAATAAAAAGGTTATGGTCTGAAGATATTTGATTTAATTTATTTTAATTTATTTGTGTTCCTTTAATCTACTAAAGAAAGATACTTTATTTTCGTTTTTATTATTATTTATATAAGAAATCCAATTTTATTTTGTTGCAGTTAATAAAAAAAAAAAAAAATAAAGAAAGTTTTTATCATTGAAGAATTTTTATTTTAATCTCTCATTTAAGTTGTTCAACATATCAAAAATAAATAGTAGCTTAATTAAGGCTACAGTATAGACAATTAGGATAAGTTAGGCTAGGTTTAGTTCGGTAAGCAAAAAGTGTATTTTTTGTCCTGACAAAATATTTTTACTTCAAAACTAACCATTATTTGAGTTCAGACTAAAAACACGAAAAAATTGTTCACGTATAATAGTTTTTAAAAATACTTGTTATTTCACTATTAAATCATAAACGAGTTTTCAGATTTTCAGGTAAAAAATATTTCTGTGGTAATATATTTATTTTATTATTTTCCGTAGTAATCAACATCCAAAATAAATATAAATTCATATTTCACCATTTTTTCTACAGTTAATCTTAATTTTAGAAGCGTCAAGAAAGTGCATAGTTGCTGCCTATTTTATCACTGAATCAGCTGACATCAGTGGAAAGGTGCGCCTGCGCCGTATGCTACAATGGCACAGCCCTTTCGACTGTAGTGCGTGTTGAGTCTTGCTGTGCTCATTGCCATCGTGTGGCGAGTGTGTGTTTCTAGTGCTGGGCAACTGTTTAGTGTACTGTTTAGTTCTACCAACAACTAAAAGGTAGGACTCATAATCAGTATTATATTTACATTTTCATAATTAAAGCATCTAAAATTACACAAACTCCTCTTGTAGGAGAGACAATATTCCAACCTCAATAAGGCAATCTAAACAGGTTAACCTCAAATTAATATTTGCTAACTTCAATTGAGGAATATGGTGATGTCTTAAATTAATAATTTTTAGTAAAATAATAATGAAGAAAAATCGCAAAAATAATATGTTTAAAAATTTAGAATTGCCGATTTTTGTATAAAACGTTATTTCCGTGGAATAAAAAGTGTTTTTTCATATAATATAGACCTGATTTTACCCACTAGTGATTAAAATGTCAAAATTTGTGAGACGTGTAGAAAGCGATTAAATACCAACACAGTTTTCCTTGACTCAATTTCTTACTGTATTTTTGACTTTTTCTGGCAAACACACTTCGACAACTTTTGTATTTTGCAGCCTTAAGTAAATAAATGGGTACAATTAAGGGATAGGTATAATAATTTTAGTCTTCAAACGTATACTGAATCTAAATACAATTTCAAGCAGGGTTATTTTCACAAGATAATCGCACCTAAAATTGTCAAATCGTTTGAGTATACCATATAAAACATATAAGAAACGAAGGCATCATAGAAGCCATTATGTTTCATAATAGTAAATGCATATTAAGGTAAAGTAATAAGCCTAGGCAATCACAATTGTTATAAAATCAGGAGAAATTGAAGCAGAGAGGTAATTAAGCTAATGTTTTTTGAATTAAGCGAGTATAATCTAGAAGGTCCAGGTGGCTAGTACGTTGGCTGCCCATTACTTTTAGATATACTTATCAAATATGTCAACACTGTTTGTTATATTACTTCAAACATTATCTGTAATACTCCCATAATTTTATTCAATATTTTGTTAATGTGAATAAAAATACTGTTAATAATTCTAGAAAACGAACATATATCACAATTAATTTTTTATAAGTACCATCGATCTTTTGTTTAGAAAATATTCTAATAATCTAATTAATATTTTGGGATATTTATGTCCTTATTTTTTCCGAATGTGTTCTTAACTCTAAAAATGTTATGAATATGACATTATGATAAAAAGAATTGATTTCAGTTTGCTACTGTACAATTTAATAAAATGGATTTGAAATTAATATAAAATAATTTACTATAAATATTAAGTTAAAATTTGCTTGCATAGTTTTGAATAAGATAACAAATTGATTGTATTCATAAGCTTATTGCATAGTCCTGATTAAGATACATCCAAAAGAATCTTTTTAAATTCATAAGTAGCTTGCATTTTGAAAGTTTTATAAAAATGCAGTTGAGTAATATAACAAGAGATTAAAATAAGAGTAGGCCCCATCGACTATTTTTTCTTGTAAAAAATTATAATTTTATGTGTAGTCAAATTTAATAAGATGAAATCTTATTTATTTTAATAAGGTTTTATTTTTGTTATTCCTTGAAAAAGGACATCAATTGATTTAAAATTTATTTAGGATCAAAATCCTTTA
>JAQJVL010004653.1:0-42531 GCA_035578905.1 Stictocephala bisonia
CATATATTTTTAATGGATTTTACTTCACTCTAGAGTGAATTAAATTCACAATAGAGCTTTTGATTTCCACACATATAACATGAATTACAATTTATTACCCATCCATCCAAACTTACACGTAAAAAAGTGATTAACCACACACTCGCCCTTATATTTACGAAGGTTATCGCCCTCTACCTACCCCTAATGTGTATAAATTTGATTTTATGGACGATATTTACGCTCAATATATTTTGTATATAAACTGTTTATTAAAACATTCTGTACTTGTAAAAGTCTTCCGTCTCTTTATAAACTGGTTCTGTCGAATGATAACGTTGTGTATATATGTAGTTAATATCACATTGTTACATTGGAATTATCCATATGACGGTACAACCCCTGGCTAATTGACCGTGTGACAAGCTTGGATGGACGACACAAGTCCAGGCTCTATTGTTGTATTGAAACTCCAGGTACTATACAAAAACAGCTCCTAGACAATACATTGTCTACATGGGTTCTCCTTCAGTTGTGTTACGCTATATATACAAAGGAAAAGAGTCCAAACATGTTTTATATTATAAAAATTTAATCTCAGTTCAAATGAAAATTGATTGGCCTAAATAGTTTAGGTGTAAATATAAAATTTAACTAAAATAAATTAAAATGTATCCTGAAAACATAGCTAAACTAGTATACAAATATGTCCGTCAGTACGTTTAGAGAAGCATCGTATTTGCAAAAAGAGTAACTATTTATGTCTCCTCATTTTATTTTTAAAATAAACTTAAACTGTATGCCTATTAATAAATAAAATAGAAATAAAAATATACACAATGTTATAGAAGTCATAAAAGTCACGTAAAAGCTATACAGATATGTTAAGCAAAATATATCTAGCATAAGTTGTTCTAGTTAAGGGGAGAAAACTGTATCATTAAAATAAATATAGCCCTTAATGTGAGAAAACACATGTTGAAGCCCTTAGTGTGCCATGTTCTTTTCTATGAGAGCTATGCACATTTATAGCAAAGAAATAAGTACTTGATGATTAATCCAAAATACTATTGTTTTCCAAGGAATACTGTTAGAATCACAAGTAAATATCTTTTAGAGTTTTTGTCCAATAAAAAATTAAAAGCTTAAAACATGATACTATAGCAAAAATTATTTTAATTACTCGTAAGCAAATTGACAACACAAAAGCTTATTTTAACCATTAGTCTGTTCTGTTGAAGCTGTCGTATGATATATAAGACAAGATATTTAGGTGATACATTAATGGGTGGGTTGGTGTATGGGCCTATACCACTATAAGTGTATAGGTGAGTAAGTGGTTCATTTCTCTACTATTGTTATGAATGGATAGGTGCATCATTTTAACCATTAGTCTGTTCTGTTGTAGCTATCGTATAAGGCATGATATTTGGGTGATACGTTAATGAGTGGGTTGGTGATGGGCCTATAGTTATGTAAGTATAGGTGAGTAAGTGGTTCATTTCTCTACTATTGTTAAGGATGGATAGGTGCGGAATTTTAACCATTAGTCTGTTTTGTTGTAGCTATCGTATAAGGCATGATATTTGGGTTCTACATTAATAGGTGGGTTGGTGTTCGGGCCTATACCACTATAAGTGTATGGGTGAGTGAGTGGTTTATTACTCTACCATTGTTATGGATGGATAGGTGGGGAATTTTAACCGTAAATATATGTACTCGTGGTGGGGCTAATACTGTCACACGTATATTTGTGTGGGTAAGCCAGTACCACTGTAATTGTATAGGTGAGTAAGTGGTTCATTTCTCTACTATTGTTATGGGTGGATAGGTGGGACATTTTAACCTTAAATTTATGTACTTGTGGAGGGTTTAATACTACCACACATGTATTTTTGTGGTTAGGCAAGTACCACTATAGATGTATGGGTGAGTAAGTGGTTCATTACTCTACTACTTTTAAGGATGGATAGGTGGGACATTTTAACCTTAAATTTATGTACTTGTGGAAGAGTTAATACTACCGCAAGTGTATTTGTTTGGTTAAGCCAGTACCACTTTTATAAGTGTGTGGGTGAGTAAGTGGTTCATTACTCTACTATTGTTATGGATGGATAGGTGGGACATTTTAATCTTAAATTTTAGTAATTGTGGAAGGGATAGTTCTACTACACGTGTATTTGTGTGGGTAAGGCAATACCACTGTTATTTTATTGGGTAATTGTGTCAATAGTATCGTATTTTTATTGGTGGCTGGGTGTAATAATATAACATTACATTTAATAACATATGGATATGTAAATTCCATCACACGTATATGGTGTGGGCGTGCCAATACTACCACTGGGATAGTATAACCGTACGTTTTTTGACAGAAGTATGGCCCGATACCACCTCTCGTGTACGGGCAGAGGGGTGGACCTAAACCAGCGTACTTATATTGGTGGGTGGGTGATCAAAGGCTTTTATAGTCATTTTCTTTCCCCCTTAATGTTTGAAATGTTAAATATTTTAGTTCAAGGCTAAACAAAGTTTCATTGTTTCCTCCTCAGTAATATCTATTTATATTTAGTATGATTAGTAAATATAATATGTTAGTTTAAAACTCTTGTCTTTATTTACCAAGACATATGTCATATAATAAAATATTTCCTAGTTACATTAAAGAAAGTTAGTTAGTGTTCTTAGGAAGTAGCTTTTTGTTAGAACAATTATTTACTTGGCTACTTAATTCTTAGACTTAAAAAGATAACTAAAGTTATTGTCTCAGCGCTAACCTTTTGTCAAGTATTAAAAAAAAATGAACCTCTAAAATGAGTTAGGTCATGAATTGCCTGGTAATGAACTATTTTAGTCTTTCATGAAATGCTTAATTTCTTCCTAATTGCTTTTACTTAATTTAAACAATGTTTGTTTGTTTTTTTAAATTTTGCCAGAATATATAATTTCTGGCAAAATTAAACTGATGTCATCAGACTGTTTTTTTTTTTTTTTTTTTTTTTTTTCTAACATAGTTTGTTACAGTTGGCACAAAATAATAATATTTAAATACTGTATACAAATACTTTTCGGACAATAAATATACATATTTTAATATTTCGTTAATTCTATTTAATGAAAACATTACATTCACTTTCTATTTTAAGAAAAAGTAAATAAAATGTACAGTATGGTGAAAATATGTATTAGTATAGTTATGAATAATAATAGGAATATAACAAGTTGTCTCTTATAAAATGCTTGTAACCTTTCGGCTGTGCCAGGCAAGCTCAGGGTGTTGGGGGTGGTTCTTCAGTAGCAGGTATTGTTGGTGCTTGAGGCATAAGTCCAAACTTTCCTAGTAGCACTTGGTATGGCAATTTATTAACTCAAAAATTCTTGAAATTGTAAAAGAAAATAAATTGGAGAATAAAATGTTGAAGGTATCAAACAATCTATGTGCTCTTGAATAACACCAACACAAGAATTAAGAACAAGGAAATTAATTGGTAAGTAAGATACGTCTCTGGTAAAAGAAGTTAGACGCTTCAATCATGAGAACTAGAAATTTTATTACCTTTATAACATATGCTAAGATCACCTGATTTCAACTACTTCTGTATATTTCTATTTATAATCTAAGATCCTGATCTGTATAAGTTTGAACACAAAGTTTCTGGCCAGAACACATAACATAAATATTCCCTACAAGATAACATTAATTACAAGTTCATAAAAGATACTGAATATTTCCCACAAATTAATAAGGAATCCTATCACACCAAATAACACTAATAATATATTTTCTCTTAAATGGAGAGAGTCTTTGGAAGTTTCCACCATAATAACTGGAAGCAGCTGTAGCACTGAGTGTTCCACAATAAGTTCCAATTTGGAATTAGGTTCTATTAAAAAGTCACTCACCAAAGTGAAGTTCAAATACCAGCCAGTACACGCACAGCGGAACTAAAGTGACTCGCTCAAGTAGCGAGGTGTTGCAGCGTAGGCTTCACCGTCCTGGTTTGGGAATCCCAAACCCTGGGGTCCAATGTAAGAGAGCGCTCCAGCGAATATGTCAAATGTCAGATTGGCACAAATGTCAGAATGGTCCGTAGTGGCAGCACACCCAAACGAAAGAAGCCTCTTCACACAGTAAAGTGTAATAAAATCCTCCAATGGAGATCCGAGGGTTCCCAGAAGATGAGCAGACTCAAGTATCAGTGCCTTCACCGCAGTTCTGAAGCGTTCTGTCCTCCAACAAGATAGCGCCGAGAAAGTTTGACCGATATGGCCTCGCTTAAAGTTCAAGTTGTCAGATAAGGATGAACAACTGGACAAACTCAAATCACCTGACCAAACTGCTTGTTCCGTATGCGGTATCAAAATATATGAATTTAGATTTGACAATTATACTTAGGCCCTTACTTTAAGTGTAATTACCACTCTGATAATATAAATAACTATCTGTAGCATTTTGGGAACATTTCTTTAAATTTTTAGAATTTATTGGCGAGTTTTATGTTCCACATGGCATTTTGAAAACGCCCACAGTTAGAAGTAGGCAATTTGCAACGCACTAGAGTATCTTTAATGCCGACCCCTGTCAGTGCTAGCAATCTGCAGGGTTTTGATAATAATTGGGGTGATCAGTCCCAAATCGACTAGCGTAAGTAAACCCAGGCGTCACATGCTGCTCTTCAGTCAACAATACATCAAAGTCCATTTTTGTATTATTACTCAGCACTATAAACTATAATTCTTAGCAAACTATTTCTACTACTTAGGTTCTATAAACAATCGTCTCTATTGTCTAGATAAACCATTAAAAGTAAACGAATTGGAACATACAGGGCGGACAAAAACATGGAAACGTTTTCACAACTCTTGTATGACTTTAGTTGTAAAAGTGAAATCTTACACATGATAATTGTTACAGCGAATATAATTTTTGACGCCATTAGCGACATTTAATCTTTTCAAGGAGTTGAACAACATTCCTCAAAGTAAGCATATATCGAATTCATCATCATATTTTAAAGAGAAATTATTTGCCGCAAACCAGACTTCCAAAGGTTTATCCTTTCCAGAGTAGCGGTTATTTGAAATTCAAAGTAACTAATTTGACCCATATTATTTCTTCGATTGTTTTGAGTAAATTATTCTGATCAAAAATTATACTTTATGGAAAACAATTATAAAAAAATAAACTATCAATGAAAAAATAATGTTTTTTTGAAAGTGTTTCCATATTTTTTTCCATCCTGTAATATTTTTTACAGTAGAGTTTAATACATATAATGACTTTAAATGTACTAAAAATTGTACATATTATATGCAAGTATAAGCCATTTAATTTCATATTAAGAAGTTAGTATGGTTAGAATATTAAATTGTAATATAACATCTGCCATGATTATATGTGTAATTTATGAAGACTGTATTCACAAACACACAAAGTTAATGGCATATCAACTTAAGATTGTAACATGGCAGTACAGCTTACATGTTTCATACTATTTTTGAATGTAACTTGTTACTTAAGAATACAGTATAAAGAATAATTCAATCGTTATAATAATAAAATTTAATAGTTCAAATGTGTCTAGAATATTTACTAATCTCTCATATCTATGCTATGAAAATATTACCCTTTTTAGAATCAACAAGTCACTTTTTAAGAATGCACAAGTAAAGGATTTAACAATCAATATTGTAAGTAAATGATTCAACTCAATTACACTAATATACTAAGAATCGTAAACAAGGATAGCTGATCTTAATATATCTGAACAAAACCAAGACATCCTGGCAATCATTACCTTTAGGAAAGTACGTAATGATGGATTTTTGATCTCTAAATAACTTATAAAACCCCTGTTTTACGTAATAGTCAATATTTATAAATATTTTACATGTATAACCATGAAAACGTGTATACATGGAATGTAATGAAGCAGGTAAGTTCGTAAAATCTTGAAAAATTCCGGATAAAATATCAATTTATTTTATATTTTACTATTTCTCATATGTTAAATGGTGATGGATACTTAAAATATATTTCAATATAAATATATACATGCCTAATATAAATTTACTTTAGCAGGAAAAATTAATATTTGTGAACGTTCATGTTCATCTTCTGCTATTTTTTATATTTGTTTGTAGCAAAACTCGAGTCAGATAGTGGATTAAAAAAAGTACTGCAAAAAAGATGAGATATAGTGAATAACTATTATAATTATGATACACGTTAAATATTAATTTCATTCTTTTTGTAATATAAATGGTAATTAATCTATAAACAATGTACGATTTTAATAAAAAAAAATGTATTCAGAGTAATTATCTGATAATTATTTATTTAATCTGATTATTTTGCTGAAAAGACGTATTTTAACCTTATTTTAGTTTCACTTGTTTAAATTAACTTTTAAATACTCCTTAATCGCTCAATACAGAAAATGTATTATAAAAAAGATATTGTCATGCAACTATAAATTAGTTTTTAACTGTTTTGAAATTTTCTCAACATAAACTTATAATTACTTTAAAACAGTGATTCTTATCTGATATATTACTGGCAAAACGTAGGAAATGAGTTTTTTTAATTTAATTGCGTCTATTACTAAAGAAATAAAAATTCATAATATTATATTTAAATGTAGCTATGTAGTTTTTAAGTTATATAAAATTATATATATATTCAAATAAAATATGGGTTAAGTATAGTATGTTTACTAGTTTCCTATCTACTGCGGATTCATATAATTTTTAATTTATTAGTACCTAGAAAAGTACCCATCAATATTATGACAGTGCTACATATTTACTTAAGAAAACTCTTTAGCATATAACTGAAATAAATAACAATATGCAATTATACATAATAAATCTAAATCATAATTAAAATATATTGTTTATCCTGAATAGCTTATAGAAGCTAAACATTTAAAGACATCTTTCATGCTTATTTTGAAAAGAACATTTGAGACTTTTTGTTTCATTTTATGTGTATTATTATTAAATAAAACAAACGTTATTCAAACAAAAAAAAAATAACATTATTTGACTTTTTAAAAATACTGATAAACTATGAAAATACAAAATAATAATTATTATTATTGTTAGTGTAGTGGTATACGTAAAGAATTTGAGTCTTTACTCCAAATATCATGGAGTTTGAGCTTGAATATAAACTAAAGTTAGTCCGAAATTGTACCAACTGTGCCGTGACACTTCATTTTATGGATATTATTTGATTATGCCACAAGTGTATCGTAGCATTTGTGAAAAATAAAGATCATGTTTGGAACAAATGTTTGTATATGTAAAATAAAAGTATATGGTTTTAATACTTGCTTTTTACTGCATAATAGAATGTAGACTAGTTATTACATTTTAAATCTAAAACGTAGTAAAACCGTTTACAATATTATTTATACTTAGAAGCACTGTCACACAATTTAACTGAGGATTTATAAAAATTATGTCAGACAAATAGTTATTTTATCTTAAAAACTGCAAAAAAAATTATATTAATAACCATGGCATATATATTAATATTTCCACTAAACCCTCATAAACAAAGTATTAATTACAAAAGTAAAGGTTAGTAAAAAAAATTACATGTCATTTGAAATTAAATGTGTCACTAACTACAAAACTAATCATAGTCTATAAAAACTTTGTCAAAATCAAGAGAAATATGGTAGACTAAATAGTAGAATGTTAGTTGATAATTTTACTATCAAGAAAACGATAAATAGCACACATTACCAGTGTACATGTAGGGATGGATGGGAGAGCCATTACTACTGTACGTGTATGATTGGGTGTGAGGGCTATTACCACTGTAAACTAGTTAAGTTGATCTAACTTTAATTTTTGAAATTTAGCATCATCAATAATTGTTCTCACATAATTATCATCTTGTGTTGAGAATATAAAAGACACTTTAAAAAAGGCTTTCTTAATTTATAACGTGACAATATATAATATTTTTGAAACCATGTTTTTATCGCTTTGGATCATTTATCATACTAAACATAGTTATTGTTGTATATGGGCTACTTAAAACGTAATTAAATATATAACAAATTCATTTAAACTATAGGTTTACAAAAATCATAAACAAACTCAAATAAGATATTAAATATATCTACTTTATTATTTACAAATTGTATAAAGTAATTAACGTACAGTTTTGAAAGCATTTAATACATTAATACACAATTTACCTGATTTAAACTTTCTTAAAACATATTTCTTAAAATATCATTCCTTATTTATTAAAAATCGTTTATTCATTAACAAATTTAGATGTAAGGTACTCATATAATTATATTAACCTTGGTTGCTAATGGCTGTCTAATAATTTGTATCATGTAAAATTGTATATATTATTTTATTTATCACGAAACTGGAACTAATTCTAACATATTTACCAATAATATAAAACACTTAAATTCACATCTCTAATTATTATAGCTAACTAAGCTTATATCAATAAATCATAAATAAACTAAAACTATTATATTCATACACATTTTAAAAGAAATGATGAACTATCAATTAATAAAACTGACAGAGTCTAATACTTTCTTTAACAAAGATAAGTTTCTTTGTAAGCGTTTCTTTAAAAACAGCAGAGCTCCAACATTTTCCCATCCGTAAAAATTGATATCAATTAATCACGGAAAAAGCGTTCAGCGCTTTAATTTAACAGATATTTTTTCTACTGTAGCAAACTGTACGTAGTATCACTTTCATATTTCATAATGTAGTGAGTATATTCCATTTATCGGAATAGAACTGAGTATAATGTTTTGTAAGTGTTATATTTTATTTATAATTAGCACGAAATAATCAATTTATTTAATAATCTTATAATTTCCTTATTTTGTAGTGCTTAATATTTGTTTGAGTTCAATGAGGCAGTAGTTCAAAGAGTTCCTTGTCGCCTCTTTGAAAAGAATAAGAATAAGAATAAGAATAAGAAAATCTTTATTCACATAATAAGTTTTTTATAAAACAGTTTGCCATGTGCACAAGGCACGCTCGGCTAAAATGAAATTGAAGAATACATTTAAAATTAAACTTAGTCTTCTAGCAGTCTTACTTCACTATTTCTACATCAAAAATATAAAGGAAACACAACACTGTTAATTATTTTAAACTAAAACATGAAACATAATATATACATTACACATTTAAACATATGCCATAAATATACTAACAATGTATTAATACTATAAGATTCAATAAGCATATACAAGGTTTCTAATCTATTGTTTGAAGTAATTTTTTTAAGTTTGTCTTGTAATTAGAAAGTTTTTCATTAATATTAAGATTTTTTAAAAATTTATTAAACATTAAAGTGCATTTAAAATAACATTGGTTTCTACTAGTTTCTTTTTTGTACAGAGGAAAAATCAACATTTTATTACTGACATGCCTAGTGTACTTAATAACGTTTACATGATTAAAAATTGAACTATATTTTTTGACAAACATTAAAATTGAATATGTGTAAATACGGTTGAAATTCATGACATTAAGAAAGTTTAAAAAGTTCAGCAGAGGGATGAAACTTTCCCACGCTACAAAACTGTACGAATGGCATGTTTCTGTACTATAATTAGTGGTTTTAAAATATCTTTGAAAGTACCTCCCCAGTGTACAATTCCATACCTCAGGGTGGATTCAAACCAAGATAAGTACAATGTACGTAAATCAAGGGGGTACAAAAAACCTCTCATATGGTAGAGACTATAGTTGATTTTCCGTAATTTTGTTACAAGAAATTCCAAATGAGAGTGCCACCTCAAATCAGAATCAATGAATATACCTAAAATATTTAACTTTTTCACTAAAATCTATTTTTACACAAGTACACTCATAGATGCAAGCATGAGAGTGGCATTTGATATTTAATTCGTTTTTATATTTACTCACTGTTGATGGTTTGTATGAAAAGATAATTGAGCTAGATTTCTTTGTATTTATTAAAAGTCTATTTTTATTAATCCAGTTTGAAATTTTTAATAAATCTTTATTTATTTTGCTTTCTAAAATTTCAAAATTATTAGCAGAACATACTAAACTACTGTCATCTGCAAAAGCAAAAACTTTAGAGTTTAGGTTTAAAGACAGTAAATCATTCAAAAATATGACAAACAGGTTTGGTCCGAGAATTCCACCCTGAGGTACTCCAAACCTCACAGGTAACGTCTTACTGTAAACCCCATTAATCCTCACTATTTGATTTCTACCGAACAAAAAAGATTTGAACCATCTAAGGAGTTGTTTCGGACTCCATATTTTTCTAATTTATATATTTAAAAGGTCCAGATCGACGAGGTCAAACGCCTTAGTAAAGTCAAGATAAACGGCCAAAGTAGGTTTCCGCTCATCGACATTATTGACAATTTCTGTTATATGTCTCTCTAGTGCTAAATCTGTGCTTTTATTTTTTATAAAGCCATATTGATGGGGTGAAAATAGGCAATGATGAGTAAAAAATTTACAAGTTGTACCTTTATACAGTTTTCTAGAATCTTAGATATGCTGTTTTGTAAAGAGATTGGTCTGTAATGGTTAATAAATTTTGGATCCTCAGCTTTATAAATAGGCACAACAAGAGATGTTTTTAGAAGATCAGGATATGTTGCGGTTGTAATAGACAAGTTAATAATGTGAAGTAGAGACGGCAAAAGTGTAGGGAGATTACGTTTAATAGTTAGAATAGATATGCCGTCCAGGCCAACAGATCTTTTGTTGTTCATTGACCAGATAATGTTTACTAGTTCAACTGCTGATACTTCGGAAATTGCACACTCATGGTCAAAGGTCTCCATCTCTGGTCGTTCAAACATGTCCGAACCGAATGCCTGACTGATCAAATGACTCGGCATTTCTGTGAAGTGTTTGTTGAAAGCATTTGCAACGAGCCCCTCATTACCCTCTACCGAAACTTGTTTACCTTCAACAATAAAGTCTTTAGAATGTTGAACTTCTTTTCGTGTAATGGATTTGACTATTTTCCAATATTCTCGAGAATTTCCATTACTTTGTTTAATTTTATTTGAATAATAACTAAGTTTTTCTTTTTTTACAAGCAAATTGCACTCTCTAGAAAGTTGTTTATATCTTCCTTCTAATTCCGCATCCTCCTTATTAATTCTAAATATTTTAAAAAGATAATTTTTTCATTTATTTTTTTAATTAGATAATTTGAAATCCAAGGATTTCGTTTTCTGATTTTTCTATTAGAATGTTTTATATAATAAGATTGCTCCAATGCAGAATTATAAATATTATAAAAATTTGAAAGGCACGTATTAACATTAGAAGAGTTTTTAACAGTTGACCAGTCTTGGGCTGCTAATCTTCTACTTAACAAATTATAATCTACCGTTCTTATACACTCATATTTATATGGATTAATATTTACAGATTTACAATTAATTAAAATACCTGAATGATCCGTTAAATCCAAATGTTTCCAATTTACAATCAAAAAACTAACTTATTACAGTCTCTTATAAAAAACATGATCCAAACATCTTTCTCCCCTAGTTGGCTCGTTAACATAAGAAACAAAGCCCAGTGAAGAAAGCATTGACAAAAACGTTTCAGCTGTATTATCTTTTTCCAAAATACAATAATTTAAATCCCCAAGCAATATACTAGGTCCCGATAAATTCAGTAAAATTTGTTCAACCTCATCATGAAACTGCTGAAATCTGCAATTACAATTCCTGTAAAACCCTAAAATGTTTAAATTTTGTTTGATTTGATTTACTTGAAGTTGTAATTTTAATAAAATTCCCATCTGCATCCGTATAAAGAAAATTATTATATTCATACTTAAAACAGCTATTGACGTATATTACAAGTCCCCCGGACGCATTACTTAATCTATCTTGTATTAATAAATCATAACCAGTTATTGAAAATTTACTGATTTCGGAAGAGGTAATCCACACCTCCGACAAAACAATAATGTGAATAATCTCACTTTGAGTTGATAAAAAAACTAAAAGCTCGTCAAAGTGCTTGCGTAAGCTACGTATATTTATATGAAATATAGATAGATTATTCTTAAAACTACTCATAACCTAGAATAATTATATTTATATACTATATACATTGGCGGTGTGATGCGGAGAGTTTCAGTTCCGTGGATGCTGCTCTGTGTTCAAGGGCCCGAAGTACTCCTCCAGGTCAGACACCTTGCTGATCTTCCTGGTCTGAGTATTGTCTGATTCCCTGGCGAATATCTTGGCTCCCTTCACCCACACGTACTGGACCATCCTGGCTGTCTTGTAGCGATTAGCCTCGTAGAGCAAGTTCTTGTTGTACTGCGTAAGATGTTCATTTACGAACACTGGTGCTGCTGGAACGTTCTGCATAAAGTCTGTTGTTGCTAGTCTGACTTTTTTGCTCTTCTCTAAAAACCTGATCTCTTTTTTGGCGGTTTGAAAATCTCACAATGATGGGTCTTGGTCGAGTTCCAACTTTCCCCATTCTGTGCGCTGCCTGTATGTCGTGGTTGAGGGTGATTGGTTCATCAATAGCAACTGATAATTTATTTACTAATGCAAATATATTTTCACCCTGTGACTCAGGAATCCCGTTTAGCTGAACATTTAAATTTCGGCTATACTGTTGCAGGTCTTCAACTTGCGCAGTAAGCAAGGAAAGTTTATTCTCTAGATAGTTATTTTCCTCTACTAATTGACTGTTGGATGCTTCTAACGATTTGATTTTTGCATTTGTTTGTTCAAGTTCTTTGGTAAAATCATCGATTTTATCTGAGCAAAAATTAACGGATGTTGTAAGAGTGTCTATTTCATTAGAGAATTGAGTTTTAGTTACCATATTTTTCAAATTTTCTGTTACTGTAGCTTCAAAGTCACATAATTTTTTAAAAAGAACATCAAGGGTAACATTTTCTGTTGTCTTACTTACTGCAGTTTTCTTAGAAAGTACATAATCCTGTTCAGACCCACTGTCACTTTTACGGAAGGACTTGCACTGTTCTTGTTGCGACACAACACACACACTTGTACTTGTTACGTTGTTCTCTGTTCTTTAGCCTATAAGTCTTTTCCGTAATACCAGCACAATGATAGTGAAGTGTACACTTACTTACTGAGCAAATCACAAAGTCATTATCCGGTGGTAGTGGATTGTTACAAACAGAACACAATGAATCACTCAACATGGTAAACAATGTTAGGTACAGTAGATATGTGTAAACTAAACTGGAAGTACGGGGAGACCGTGACAGCACGAACTTCCTCCTTGACTGCTAGCTCTTATATTTCTGTAGGTTTTAGTATCGATGTGTGTATTTAGTGTGTGGGAAATTTAGATTGAACAGATTTAAGTTGGTAGTGTGTGGGAATTTTAGCTCTTATGGATTTAGGTTGGCAGCCTGGTCTTGTGTGACGTTGATGACGTATGAAGAAGAAATGGAGTTGATTCAGATTTTAATCGCCATCTTGACTAAGTATTTAGTAATATTTGAAAAGTTCACTCACGACACTTTTTAAGCTGTTTTGGGTGCGAATACTATAATAAACTTGGTACTACATGTACTAGGAATGTTTTAAATGTATAAGTATTGTGAAACTTGCGTTATTTTAGAAGTAAAAGGGTTTCGAAAATATGATGTGGAAACTTTAACGTTTAAAGCATAGTCTGTACGAGTCGGCACTTTTGATAACTGATTTTAGAGAAAAATATAAATGTCCAGGATGAGATTTATGTCTTATAATGAAGTTTTGTACTTACAGTTTGTCTGGGTTAGCTTGTATTACCTATTGTTAAAAATAGAGCACTTAATTTTATCAAAAACCTAGAGCCTTAACGGGAGATGCACTTGGTTACACTATGTCGTCTGCTAGAGGATAACGAATCAGAAAAGGAATCATAAGGCATGATTTTACGTTTGATCTTCCAAATGCTTTTCAGTTCATGATGACCAATACAAAGTTATCCGATATAAAAAGGATGCAGTTTATTAAACTATGTAAATGTTGTTCTTTTAAGTAAAGGTAATAATGAAAATACATAAACTGTAGTAACATATAGGAGTACTCATACGGGTATGTATCCAATCACCGTTTGTCTCTGTACACATTAAGTATCTAGAAATATACTAAATAAAATATTGTTTACTAAGATTTGACTTATTTTATATATTTCAGACGTTTAAAAAAAATTTTATTTATTCACATATCTTAGTCTTATATAAGTTTAATGTCATTACGTTGTTAAAATAAATGTTAATAATTTTTTTATAGTAAAATATGGTTAATTTGTTTATTATTTTGTAATAAAATTGTGTTAAGCATTATTTATTAAATCTACATATAACATTAACTTAAACCATACTTTAACTACAATTGAAGGAGAATTATATTTTCATTGTAATCAGTCATAAATTGGATTTATAAGTAATATCTTCATATTCTATGAAACTAATGTTCGTATAAAAAGATGTACAACGATTTTTCAAAAGTATTGTCTTGATAATTAATTGTTTTGATTTCACTTTGTTATTTGATATATGGAAATTGTATTAGCAATCTTATTTTTCGTAGATTCAGCACATATCATTTTCCTGTTGACTAGGATATTCGAAGTCTTATGTTAATTTTAAGGTGATTTGTTTGAAATACTTTAAACTTTATGCAGCTATACTTAAAACGTTAAACTTATAATAATCTTTTTTACTAAACATTACTTCCTTAAATTAATGCTATTATTACCTAGATTTACCTTTAGTATAAGTTTAGTTATTGTAACATCCTTCAAAAACAATATTGTTTTATATACGTTGAAGCACTTGAATATATAATATGCAATATACAAATAAATTTAACAAGCTGTTATTGTTGTATTTCGGTTTGAAAAAATTACACTTTTTGTAATGATATTTTCTTGTACTTACCCATACACACATACAAATGTATATAAGGTACTCATGTATTGACATAAAAGGATATATAATTTCGTTAAATTAAGAATGCTTTTAAATAGAAGTCGATAAATATTTACAAAACTAAAACGGTTTTACGGTAATTTATTTTGTGTGACTTAATTATAAATATTCTATGGGTTCATAGTTCTATGTTATTTAATTGTGGTTCAAAACCATAAAAATAATGGTTTTTGGATGTCTTCTAGTTTACTTGTATACAAAAACATTTTTTATATAATTTTAAATAATTTAAAACTTTTAAGATTGTACAATTACTTAATCACAATTTCTTTTAAAAAGTGTTGGTTTTTTAAAAACTCTCAACAATCAGTGCATGGATTTGGCTATAAATTGTACAAATTATGTATGACTACAATAAATTATAGATTAATTTGAACAATTAATTTACTATGTGACTAAGATGAAGTAGTGATTCTATAAATAATATGAGAAATGTCTATGAAGGTAACAACTTATAAAATCTTTGGCTTCTAGGAAAAAGAAATAGGGACTGGCAGCTCGAAAGGATCATCTCTACACGCAGTGGAAGGAGTTCCTCAGGAATCTGTCATCTTCAGCATTACCTTTACAGTTTTTGCTAGAAAGTTATCACATTAATCCAAAGTTACTTCACATTTTTTAATTTGGTAGTTGTGTATAAAGTTTTTATTAATTTTTCTAAATTTTTGTTCTAAACGGCTTCAAATGTGTCATCAAAAGTGTCATAAAAGTACTGAACGTGGTTCCACTAAAAAGCCAAAGTTATAAAAAACATAGCGAGATATTGAATTGGTGAGTGAGGTGTGAAGGGATGTTTCCTAGTGTACAGTTGTATTTAGCTTGTTCACTAAGATAGCAGTTAGTACATGTTATTTTTGTATTCTATGATTTTTGATTATTAAAAATATTTCAAGCCTTAACGCTGAAAACCTACAGCCAGATGGTCAGTTACCCTGCTGTCCCGGCGTTACTAGACGTCTACTCCTGTCTAATTATATCAATTATTGGTATTATAGCTTCAGTTTGAATGTTTAAATACACAAAAATTACAACAACATGAACAGCCAACAACATCTGCTTTACGTTAGGGCTGTTAATAACCATGTGAGGTCATATTTTATCTTCATAATTCATATCGTATTATTTATAACTACTGTTTACGAACAGAATGCCATGCATTTCAACATTATTTTTAAATAAATCTATCAAAAACTATCCACTGAATGTTTAATATGCAACATATATAAAGGTTTTTGAAATGAACATATCAATAATATCTATAAATGACTAAATGATTTAGAGCATTATATTTACATGGTACATATTAAAAATAACTTTGGGATTTTTAAAATAAATAATTGTATAAATGTTTAGTAATTTTTCACACAAATATAGCTAAATTTGCCTTATAATACAGACATTCTGAAGTATATTTGCATAGCTAGTGAAATATCTAGCTAAACTGTATTTATAGTTGTTTGTTCTAAATCGAAAAGCATATAATTTATATATAAACTTAAAAAATTGTACATGTCTATCCGTTGATATTTGAGCTCCAGAGCTGTTCGATGGACAAATCAACACCGAGTGGATTTCTATTCAGAATATTTGTTTAGGCAGAAAATGCCTTATTATAAATTTGTTCAATACATGAAACTACAATAGACCACTTAACTGATAAGATAAATAGTAAACTATTTAAAACGTTAATGGACATGGGGGACTTCATTTAATCATGGTTTTTGTTGGGCTAGGATATAGTTAATTCAATCATAAAAGGTATTAAATCACATGATTTTTAGGAAAGTTAGTCTTATATCGTATATTAAGAGGCATAATGTTATTGATGTGTTAAACTTATTCTAGCATTTTCCAAATATTAATATATTTAAAAACATTTGCATGTTTTATAAAAGAGAAACTCCTCTGTCTATTCAGTTTAAATAAATATATTTAGTATTAAAAAATCATTACATATTGGATGATTTACCCTTATATGCAACAACTGTTTAATATACTGTAGAATATATATATTATTTGTTTAGGTATTTTTGACTAAGATTTATCTAGTACCATGTTAATTATTATTACAACAGAATCAATTTCGTACGGCCAATAAATATGTTATTATTGTACATAGTTTCCCTTTGAAGTGTAAAACATATCACTAGGGTTTACCCAGTAGCTTCACAATTATGACTTAAAAACTGTAGTATTCTAGACGTAAGCTTATCGACTCCAGGGTAACGAAACGTATCTTTCATGAATACCAAACAGCTCTAAACGAAACTACCTCGCTTTCTAAGATGAATATTTTATAGCAACTAATTTGTAGTGTAATTTCACTGATTATATCTTTCGACATAATTTATATTGTTCGTTCAAACAATATACATGTACATTGAAAGATATAAGCAAAGTTACGAGTACTAAGTTTTAAAATCCATTCATGCATATTTTTTGTTTTTTTAAATCAATAAAATAGAATATTCATCTTACTACTCTCTATAAATTGGAATTCAATATTTCATTATTAAATATATATTTTGTTTCATATCACTAATAAGCCTTTCATCAAAGTTATAAATAAGCTCTAAATAAATAAAATTACTATAGTCAGCATATTTTAAATTAAATTCCTGTTAAATTTTAATTGTATCTTAATTGTAAATGGCGGTATTCATTATACACATTATTAAACTATATAAAAATCTGTTACCTATAAACTCTTTTAAGATTACTGAAATAATTAAAAAACCTTTTTATTATTTTATAATTAAATACAAAATGTTGTATTTACCATAAAAATTTTATAAAAACAGCTTAATATATTTGTACAATTACTTACATAAACCACAATAAGTTAATTTACATAATTTAGCAACTATCTTCCATTGAATCAGATGAATGAAAGAATATTTTACGCAAATGAGTACGGTCGTTTGATTTGAAAGTCAAATTTGAGAAGAGAAAGAAACTGCAATCATTTATCGTGCTCAGTAAGCTGTCTGATTGTATAACATCAATAATATTTAAATTCAAATATAATATCCATGTACAAATAAAGTCTAAAATACCATCAAGCTGTTTAATTAAAATAAACAAAATGGAAGACTGAATGTTCTATATTTTCCTAATATTTATATTTATATACCCTGTAGAATAATTGCTTTTTGAGTTATTACTCAAATCAGTAATTACTCTAAAGTGACTATAGTATGTATCAAAGTAAACTGTAAAATATTTATATAGTATTGTACAAACAAGTATCAGTTGCTTACTGGTATGTAGAGCTATATTAATTCTCAATTGATGAGCCAAGATTGAATGTTTTCAAAGGACGAACAATCATATCAACATCATCATTGTTGTTTTTACTTTCTTTACATACTTCACTAAATATGTCTGCAAGTTAATCTTTGTTGTGTTATATTTCTAAAAATATAATCTGAATATCTAAACACCACCAATGCATTGGTATATTTTCATTAAATATTTACATTTAAACTGTTCTTTATTAGCTTTTTTTAGTAAAAATATCTGCTAATCTGTTAACTTGCCCGTTTTATTGCATCTTCTAAAATATAATTATTTTTCTGTTAATTTTTCAGGGAATTAAATTAAAGTACAATTGAAAATGATTATTTTACTGTAAATGTTCCTTTACTTTTTTATGGAATTACGTGAATTATGGATAAAATTCACAAAAACTATTAAATCTTAAGTACACTTTATTATATGTTACTGTACGTTATTTCATCTTTGGTTAAAAAGAAATACAAATTTATGTATATTTTAAAATAAATGTTATGTGTTCCTGTAAGATTCAAATTAAATTAACCACTATCAATTTTGTTTGATAAATAAATGTTTAATATTTCATTTTGTAGCTAAAATATTTATGTATATTTAATATAAAATGCAGTCTTGACAAAATGTATGGTGAGATTTACTTTCACCGTAAATTAGGTGTGTATATGTTTTATAACCTATGCTTATTTAATGATTTTATAAAATCATTAAAGATATAAGTCTGTACAAGAATGATTTATAACGATCCTACTTCATATAGTTTTTTTTTTTAAATACAAGCATATCTAGAAGATTAAAACCTTATCAAATACATCATCTTATAAATAAACAATATTTTATATGTATAACTGTTTATTGTTTTTGCACTATTAAACCAGAATGTTTTTAATAACGTTACTAATTTTACGTTTCATTTGATGCCAATTTAATTAATTTTAATATCTATTAAGACTGATTGAGTAAATGTTTTTCATCAGGTACTGCAGTATATATTTGTCAGTTTATTCAAGATACGAACAATATTTCTATATTTACCAGTTCCTCACTACTCTCTATAGACGTTGGTGAAAACCACTTTCAATTGAGTGTGAGAGAACAACTCCCAGGAGTAAGCCTGATATATGGATTTTGTATTGTATGGCACTTCATAGAAGGTATTACTTCTCGGCGGGAAATGTTTTGAAATATAGTTTTTACTATACAAGAATATACACGACTTTTTCCTCAACACTGAACATGCATAACTTATTTACTTACCACCTTAAACCATTGTTGCAGCCTATATATATTTTAATACATATTAACCAAATAGTTATCTGTATTTTCAACCAACATAGTTTTTCAATTAAAATTAAGTTCAGCATGTAATACATGTTCATTAATGCAGTAATTAGTGGTAAATGTTTCTATCAAATAATACTAAAACAAGAATATCACAGTTAAACAATGTTTATATATCGTTAAATTGTAAATTATATTTATGTTAAAAATGGTAGTATAAATTGGGTATTGATATTAATTATTTATATTTCATGGGATTGATAGTGAAATGAAAAATGGCTTAGTTGACTACAAAGTGTAAAAATGGTGAGGTTAGGGCTAGTCAGTTGTACACCTATTGGTGGTGGTTAGTTGTTACACCTAACCAGCAATAACGAAAACAACAAATTATGTCAAAACATAAGAAAATGAATAAATTAACTTTACTTAGCACATTAACTAGTAAAATTAAATCAATAAATTCTTAATTTTTTTAATAACAAAAACGTTTTAGTAAATATATAAAACTAAATAAAACTGAAAACTTAGGAACATTTTTGATTGATCTAGTAATAACCGTCATTCATCAATAATGCATTGCAATAAACATACTCCCTGGCTCATGAAACACTCAATCCCACCCTAAACCGAGCACGCTCAACAATGCGTCTGATGTGATCGGGCAGACTATTCCAAAGTCGTAAAGCGGCCACTATGAATGATTTGTTACATATAGAAGTTCTATGAATGGGAATTGATAATAATGTTGCTCCGTGCCAAGTGTTTCTGGAACTGATCATAGAGATGAAAGAAAAGCGTTCAGACAGATAAGCAGGTTAATAGAGATCTAAAATAGACTGCAACATAGTGAGTGGAGCTGTCCAGTTTTATTCCAATTTCATGAGAGAAAAATAATTAAAAATGGGAGTTACGTGATATCTTTATCTACTGTATGATGTTCGTTGTAAAATAAAGCGAACACAATAATGTTGGGAACGCTGCAATATGTCTGCAAGCTCAACCGTCATGTCCTTGACAACAACGTCGCAATACTAAAAGTAAGGAAGTATTAGAGTTTTTATAAACATCACTTTCAAGGGTAAAAAAACAGCAAATATTTTAAAACTATTAATGCCAGAAAATACTCTATTACAGGTTTCGTTAGTGTAATCTGACCAAGTTAAGTGCTTTGACATTGTCAGGACAAAGTTCTTAACCTTGTTACTGTACGGAAGTTGAAGGTTGCTGAGCGTAAATCTGGGGAAATTCTCAAAATCGATATTTCTCAGTATTGCAGGATAACTTATCATAATGGTATCAACTTATTTATTTTGTTTTCATTTAGTATCAATCCCTGTTTGAAGGCCCAAGTTCCAACAGCGTCAATTTCATCGTTCATGTCAGTAACGGTCCTTGGTACGTCAGTTATAGAACAGTTACAGTAAATCTCCAGATCGTCAGCATACAGATGAAATCTAGAATGCTTAGTAACAGATGTGACGTCATCAGTATAGATAGAGAACATAATAAGACCAAGGATGGAGTCATGAGACTCCCCACGATTAACAGGTTTCCAATGAGATTCCCTATCAGTATATCTAACACACTCCTGACGATCGGACAGATAAGACCCTACCCAGTCATTGCAGCCAACAAATAATCCCATCCTGGACAGTTTTAAAATAAAAAGTGTATGATATACAGAGTCAAAGGCTTTAGACAAATCTAATAATGTTAAAATTGAAACGTGCTTTTGTCCATCGCGAAGCGAATATTATCAGTAATTTTTAATAGGCCACTAGCAGTACTGTGGTTGGAGCAAAACCCAGACTGGAAGTTTAATGACAGTCTATTAGATTCAATAAAATATGTTTGCTGATTATCTTTGTCAATATATATATATTGCTGATGGATAAACATTGACTCAACACTCCGTTCTATTTAAGTGCTCAGCCATCATTCTCAACTTATATAATTGTTAATCATAAATAGTATACTATGATGAACCCTTAAAAGCTTATAGAAATTGAAAATTATTAAAGGTTTACTATTCAAAAGAAAAACACTCTTTCCGAGAATAGTTATTAAATAAAAAGTTTAAATGTATATAAATTATATTATTTGGGGCGAACAGTCAAATATTGATAAAATGTATCATTTCACATACGTTTAATTGGTATTTAATGCAATTTCAAAATACATATGTTTGGTTTGGAATTAATCCTAAATTAAGTATATTTTGTATAAACAGGAACCGATTGCAACCCTCAGTCGTGTTTAGCAATAATGAATAATAAAACAGCAATTAATACAGAACTAGTTTACACAGTTAAAATCCCCTTCGATCCAATCAACATAACGGTTAAATAATGCACGGAAATAGTGTTTGTTTGCAAATCTTCGTTATATGATAACATGCCTGAGTTTCTTCCCAATTGGTTTATATATTTTGGACTTTATAATTTTAAATAATTGTAAAAATATATAACTAAAAATATAGTTTTTACTTAAGTGTAATTCAATTTGTGAGTAATAATGTGAATATTTCAATTGGTTACGATACATTTATCAACATACTTAACATTCTAGAACAATAATAACTGAAAGTGTTCATATTTCCCCGGTGTGGTGGCTCAGTGGTTAAGGCTTTGGACTGCGGAGGGAATTGTCCAAGGTTCGAATCCCCACTGAGCCAACGATCGGTACTTCATTGTTTGAATAAACCTCACGCACAGCCCTTTAGGCCCATGTAAACTGGCAAGTGAAGTTTTTAATAAAATCAAATATTGATTTTTTAAAATTTTCCTTAAAGTAACCCGTAATACTTAAATATGTTATATAACACAATGTTTTGATGTTTAAAAATATATAATGTTAACAAATAACAACTCTGATTCCTTAACACCTGATACATAGACTGATAGTACTGATAGTAATAGTAAACATGATTTCACTATACAAGTTTGATATCCTTAAGCTCAGGAAGTTGAGTTACACATAATAATGTGTAAATCTCACATCTTGTATTTAAGTAAATGTTAATTAATCACAGAGCAAGGAAGAGATATATGCCTGAAATGACCTCAACTATTTTAAAAGTTAAAGCTAATGACTACTTTATCTAGTAGAATACTTTTTCATCTGAGTAATAAATCTTTGCTAATTAGCTTAGCTCCTGTTAATTCGTAAAAACAGTCATTTGTTACGTCCAATGAACATTTTAGACCTCGATTAAGCAATATTAATGAGTTTTAAAAAGCTAGATACGAAAGCACAATATCTATGATTTCTTTTCTATGGATATGATTTATATATTTTTATTATTATAGAAAATCACCCTCTTCATGTGTTATACACTAATGACTTATGTATAAATAATATACTCATCTCGAGTTTATATAGGATACATTCTACGCATTCTTATTCATTTGCGAAAAATTAATAAATACATATAATATTTCCACGCCGTTCGTATATTTTAATACTGACAATAATCGAATTTTAAATTATTTAATTAGGATAAATAAATTACATTTAATAGCAAAACAATTCAAATATTTTTTTTATATTTTTAAATAGTTTTAAATAGGCTATATTATTTAAAACATTATTGTTTTGTGTATTTGTAAATATTAATATTTAGTTGTTTTGTGATGCCACATTGCTCCCAAAAGTTGGTAATATTTATAAATTTATAAAAAAGTAAAGAATATGTATCAATTGAGTTCTGCGTTTGTATTTAATGTAATGTAGTATAGTTCTCAATAAGTAAGTTGTACTTGTATGCCATTTATATATCTTTCTAGGAGTAATAATAATAACAATAATTCTTTATTTGTGTTTGACACAAGATTGTTGTATACTAAACGTCATTGTATGCTATAAATGAAACTAGAAAAATATAATCATAAAACTTGAAACACACCACTCATTCTCTCATTCACTCTACATTTCCAATAGTCATTCACATCTTCATTCATACTGTGGCAATTTCCGTCCCAACTCGGAGCCGAGATTAGCTCTTCCAGTTGTAATAGAGGAGTGAATCAATTAATTACTTTCCTTCTACTTAAATTATTATTTATTTATCTATTTTGAAGTACATATAACATTAATTGTAAGTTTCAAAAGGATACCGTTTAACTAACCGTAACTGCATTTTGTCACATCTCACAACATTAATATATCGACATTTCATTTATTTATTCTGATCACAACATGCACTCCTACGGGGCAGTGAATCCCTTATCCAACATGTATATTTAGTAAATAATATTAAAGTACCACTATTCAAGGTATACTTTTGAAAATAAACCCAACGTTTAAATGTTTGTAATTTTATTCTGGATTTGAACTTATATCTCCATAGTTGTCCCCGTAATCAAAAACACGCAGTATATTCAAGATTATCACGTAACCAATTTAATATTTGTTATTAACTCTACATGTAGCCATAAGTAAGTTAAATAAGGAGTATACCTCTTTAGTGTATTATTTGTATATTTTTTAATAATATAATGAATCAATACAGGTTTCAAGGACTAAATATTATAAATCATACGGTATGATTAAAGTAGGTTACACACATATTTGGTAACTTAAAAATAAACTTAAAGGTGAACCTGTGTGTTAAACCCTCTATGCTAGTAAATATTAACGATATTGAAACGATGTTATTTTCGTAAAACACGTGGGGTGGTTATTATTTCAATATAATTATGACTATAAGTACGTAACAAACATTCCAACTAGATAAGATTGCAAGTAGCACTTATATTTTTTAAACCCATCTCTTTTCACAATTTAAAATAAATACAAGAATTTAATTAATAAACCAATGAGTGTATAACATGTATCGATATTGTTATAATATTTAACGCAACTCAACTCATTAAATTAAATCATTCAAGCTATCGCTAACATTATCAAAAAGTATGCCAAACAATTAACATCAGCCGAATTGAGGGGTATGACACAAGTATAGATAATGGATTGTTGAACATTGTCAGGAAAACATCAATGTTATCTCACGTATTGATTTAAATTATGAATCTTTGCAGTGTTTGATTGTTTCCGATACAACAATGCCAGGTTTCAGGCTGTTATTGAACCAAACATCACTCACAGTAGTTCCAGTATCGACTCCAATACGATTCAAAAATATGTATTTCATGAGATTACCTATATTGTAAGCAATGAGAAATGTTTTAACCTCAATAATAACGTTTTTTTAAAAATTAACGCAGCGTGCGGTGGTTTTGACCCACCTACCCACCCATACATGTAAAATAGTATAGATATCTATTAGAAGCAGTACCACTATACGTGTATATATGGGCGGGTGTGTTAAAAACCACTGTAAGTGTATTTTTTTTTTATTAATAATTTCAAAAAATTTTTTTCATGCCTAACAATATAGATCATCTTATATAAATACAATTTATGTGGAATCGTTATTTGTTATTTTAAGAGTTACTTAAACCGAATTTAATATATGAGTTCCTAACAGTTTGAAAACGTTTTTAAGGTATTTCTGACCCTACTGGTGTATATAATTGTGTATTATTTACGTATAAGCAATAAAATAAAAAATATAATCTAAAGTTTAAGAGAAACGTAAACTATTTATAAGATGGTCTATGATAATATTATTTAAGATGTTATGGCATTGATTTACCAAGCAGACCTTCCCAGAGAATATAGCATTCACCAGGTTCCCCGTCCCACCGTTTCGGTCTCACCCAGTAAACACGGTTAGTGACGTCAATAGTTGGTTAATTGGTTTAGAATACAGTGCAATCCTAACACCTAATTTGTATATCAATGTTTACTTATTGCTTCTTTGGTTGTTAAGTATTTTTTACAATTAAACATTTTATGTCGTTAAATGTTTTATTTAAAGATGTGAGTTTTTTTTTATACGCTTTACAAATTCAAATTTGTAAATGTGATGGACATAATTCAATTCAATCCTGTTAATCCCCAACCTTACATAAGAAAAGTTGGTTAATCTTTATTAAAGGTGTATGTTTGTTCAAACGGTTTCTTGTTGAATGAAGAAAAAACTAAAAATATTCTATTTAACCTTAAATTTAATCCAAGTAAGATCGTTCCTCTAAATTAAAATAGCTCCATAGGGTTTTTAGGTTTAATCATTGATGATCGATTTACGTGGAATTTTCATATGAATTATTTAAGTACACGACTTTCACGAGTTGTTTACCTTTTAAAAAAAATTAAATCATGTTGTGCCACAACATATGTTTAAAACAGCTGTATTTCTCATATTTTCAGAGTATTTTTTAGGTACGGACTAGTTCTTTTTGTTAACTGTCCAAGAATACAGGGAGCTACTACTACTGATACAAAAAAAAGCAACCCGGAATCTCAGCAATTCAGGCATTAGAGATCACTGTAAACCTCTTTTTATTAATCTAGAAATTCAAACAGTAGTATATTTATACATATTTGATTTAACTAATTACATTTGCTGAGTTCCGACTTTACTAAATATCAAACAATTTTTCCATGGTTATAATACCCGTAACAAAAACACCACTGAATTAGTTAATCATCGGTTAAGTAAAACTCATAACAGCCACATAGTAACGTCCTTAAAAATCTATAACTATTTTCAAACAGAAGTCAACAGTTATCCTTTGAAACAATTTAAAAAACGACTTTATTTATGGCTTTTAAAGAATCCATTTTATTGTCTGGAGGACCTTTTTGCAACCACTATATATATATATATATATATATATTATATTGAATTATAATATTACACTACCTGGACATGGCTTGTATGCCATGATTATGCCTTTGTCAATGATAAATTGTTATTAGTATGGCAAATAAAAGTGATTTTGATCTTGATTTGATTTTGATATGTTTTTATTGTTTTAATATAAATGTGTGTACGTTGTTAGTGCTGCTGGAGTAATATGTACATACTCGTATATCATATGGCTTTCAAAGCAATTTAACAAACTAATAAAATATTTACAATATACAAAAATACAAGAACTCTGTAAAATAATAATCAAAAGTAAAAAGCAATGGCATCTGAATGTTTAATATCAATACAGGGAAATCTAGGAGTCGTAACCATTGAACGCCTGTTTCTCCAATTGAATGAATATTACCTTAATTCTCCCTAAAAATAACACAATGGGCCTTTATTAACTATGTGATTCCTAGTTTGATATTCAATTCCGCAATCACATTACTGATCATTTGTGATTCCCACTTAAATTGTCATTAGTTGCATCTTCCAACTCCCGTGCTAAAACGACTCAATAGTCCATTACTTAAGAGGAGGGTTCATTCCACTGATGATAGCTATATGGTCTGGTACAAGAAACGTGTTTAAATCTTCAAACGTGTCCTAGTTTAAATCATGTTTGTTTTTTTGACAAACATTCAATGGAGATTGCCTTTTAAGCTAGTTGAAGAGGTTCTTTTCCAGATTTTACTCTCCCGGTACGTTGTGGGGTATCTTGCAAATTGAGGAGATTTGGAGTGGATAGGACTTTAATTAAATCTCTGCGAAATGCATTTTTACGACTCATATCCGGAGGAGCTATGTTGCTCAGCAGTGGAAGCCGTGGTAGAGAGGGATGCAATGAGGGAGCCGCTGATAGCCCTCATCACACTATCTAGTTGTATATCAACCTCTCTTACATGCTTACTGTTGATCCACATGCTAGCACAATATTCAGCAGTGGAGTAAACCAGGGGCAAATCGGTAATACGCAGAACGTATGCGTTGAATACCACAATGATCAACCAAGTTGCTGCCTAATATCAATTATAGTTCTGACTTTAGCCGATCTTTTCTGTAGGTGTATTTTAAAACTGAGAGATCAATCTAAACTGACTCCCAATAACTGTGGATGCTCATTGTGTTTCATCCTGACGCAATTGAAAACGATGTTAAAATTTTATTAGCCCGTCTTTTACCAATATAAAAACAGAATACTTCTGTCTTTGTTGGATTGGGCTTTAGTTTCCAGTTCATAAAATAATTATTGAGGATGGCAAGATCAAGTAAAAGTGTTCTTTCAATTTTTGATGTGCCCTTGTGTTGGGTTGCGAGGGCAATATCATCTGCAAATTTGAATTTTCTTAACCGTGAGCTGGGAATGTCGGCAGTCCATAATTAAATAAAACAGGATCAAAAACAGAGCCATTAGTCAAGTAAATTAGTACATCGTTTGTAGCTGAAATGTCCCATGGTTGACTCCCATTAATGCTAGGAGCCAACCAAAAATTAGCTGGATATAATTAGCAAGTACTTTGTTTCAACATTGTATTTCTAGTATTATTTCCAGGAAAAAGGGAAATTTTGTACACCTTAAACTAAAGATTTGGTTTGAATTGTATATTTAAGTGGTTGGATGTATTAACTTACATATGAGCATAGAAATCTTAAGTAAAATTACGAATATAAATGTATTTTTTTATATATTTGAATAGTAACATTTTTTCTCTTTAACTAGGAAAAGAATGACCAATAACTCTTGCCATAACATAATCGAATAATTAAATTCATTATTTTGAAATACTGGCTTTCTTGGATTTCTATTGTTAAGATAAGATAAAAATAAAAATTGTTTTCAGCAAATAAAATAATCAATTTTATTAGTTTTTACTCTTTTCGATCTGTACCAATAGTCTATTATGTAGATTATCAAACGTATTTACTCTTTGATACTGCTTTTTATCAGTATCCCCAAATTGTTGTAAATGATAAAAGAATGTCATTCAATCCTGTGATATATAAATTTTGATAATACCCTGTATTGACAGGGTTAGATGGTAGATTTACGTTTAACATCAACAATGTATTGTAACTCTTTTACAAGCTTGCAAATAGTTTGTCAAAATCACTTTGTATTTGATTTTGTGACATTTGTACGTAATAAAGTAAATGTTAAATAAAAACAATATTAAAAGTAAATTTAATTTCATATATACGAGTTATATTAATTATCACATGTAATACATATAATATTATATTAATTCAACAAGGATCTCTATCTATTCTTGTAACAAAGATATTTCAGAGTAGAACATTCATTAATTAATTGAAGTCAAATGTGTAAATACACTTTAATTACTCTAGTTATACTAAAATAGAATAAACTAAGATAGTTTATTAATCATTCAACAAGTAAAAAACTCGTATTTATCAACTTATGATTGTTTTAATGAATGGTAATAAAACAACTATATTTATTCAAGAAAAAAAATTCCAAAAAACATAATACTATATATATACTATTTTATAATTTTTTCAAACCATTAAAATTTATATTGTTTTATGTTTGTTGATATATACTAAATCAACATCAAAAAAATGACTAATATATGTGGTTAAGATTGTATTCGAAAAAGTTACTATAGATATATGTTCATAATCACATTGTAAGGATATGATATTTTTTAGTGTAATTTTATTTTTTTTCATTAATAATCTCAAATAAGGCTGGGATCTCCTTTTCTGTTGCGTAAAAAAAACATAAATATTAGAGAACCCACCAACAACACATACTCAGATAAGGGAGGGTTTTAAATATAACAAATTGTTGTAATATAATTTTGTTTATGAAATTTATATATTTCAGTTTTTTTTTTATTTAAGTTGAAGCATTATGAGAATTATACAGTATTCTTATAAGTTTTGGACCTACAATGTGTCCTTATTTATGTCCAATTATAATATAGACATACAATTTTATTAGGTTCTTGAATAAATAAATAGATGCATGTCGTACCACAACCCATGAATATAACTTGCATAGTATAACGGTACAATATACATCGGTTAACTGCATAAACAACAACTAAATTACAACGGTTTGTAACAATGCAAGTTCCTGATTGGTGAATAAATCTCTGATAATCGTGATGCCATTAACTCTAAACTGTAATTAAATCAGCCATTAGTTCACGTCAACCCCTTCTCCCCTAAGTAGTTAAAACAGAGTGGGTGGCAAAAACCAGTTACTATCATTCATCTATGATAAATACTATAATTAGTTATAAAAATTGATGTACGATGATTGAATTGATTCTTTTTTTATAAGTTACTTCTTTTTTATAAGTTACTTATGTGATGATTGTTGTTTATCTTACCAAGTTTATTATATAAGTGAAATAGTGATGTATAGAAGTAATATTTACATAATGAATAATTGTTATATAAAAATGTATTTTTCTAAACAATATTCTGACCACTAAGTTATAGTTTATAGTTCATCCGAGAGCATGGGATTTGTTTTTTGAACGAGTACAAAATAATTGTTTTGTACTCTCAGAATTGTGTATATTCTGATAGGACAAACTAATTCATACAAACATTTTTGTCTTTTATTCATATACCAGTTATATGTATTTTTGGTTTTTATGTTTCTAAAAAATTGTTTGTATGCTTTTTAACATTCCACAATATGTGTTAGCATAAATAGTTGTGTTCGAAAACAACTATTTTTGTACAAGTTGGTCTAAGAATCCGTTTTAGTGTTCCCTGAACCCAGTTTTTTAACTGTTTAAAAAATGTTGGATGTCTGTCCATATGTGCGTCTGTCTGTGTGTATGTGCACTTTGGTGGATCAATTTTTGTTACATTTGGTACGAAGGTGTGTTTAACCAATATCTCTAGACTGTTTTTTTACTTTTTTGAATTTTTTTTATTTTTAAGGGTAAAAACCCCACAAAAGTTAAATTCTCCAAAAACTGGCTCAGACAATTTGAATAAAGATGTAAATTATAATTCCAAATATTTTAGTGAAAACCACATGTCTCCAACTTGATAAGTTATTTAGAAATGGCAAAAAACATATTTAGGAATCAAACTGGTAATTTTCAAAGTTTAAATTCATTAGTGTTTAAAATGGGGGGAAGTTTTGGCTAAATCTTTTAAAACATTTATTTTCACATAAGTACAAGTTTCAGGGCATAATTATGAATTTTCCCTACATTAACTGTCATTAATTTATCATGATTACATAAACCACCTTAAATTACAAGGAAATGCTTGATATTACTTTGACGAGTATTACCTTTAAATTACTTTAAACATAACTAAATAACTTATTTACTAACATTCTACATTATAACAAGTTTTTTGAACAATCTAAAATACAAAATAATAATCGCTTAAACACTTTGTACCATTAACGAATTAACTAAACCCTCATAAACTAAGTATTAATTACAAAAGTAAAGGTTAGTAAAAAAAATTACATGTCATTTGAAATTAAATGTGTCACTAACTACAAAACTAATCATAGTCTATAAAATGTTTGGCAAAATCAAGAGAAATATGATAGACCAAATAGAATTTTATTTGATAATTTTACTATCAAGAAAACGATAAATAGCACACATTACCAGTGTACATGTAGGGATGGATGGGAGAGCCTTTACTACTGTACGTGTATGATTGGGTGTGAGGGCTATTACCACTGTATCTAGTTATGTTGATATAACTTTAATTTTTTTAATTTAGCATCATCAATAATTGTTCTCACATAATTATCATCTTGTGTTGAGAATATAAAAGACACTTTAAAAAAGGCTTTCTTAATTTATAACATGACAGTAAATAATATTTTTGAAACCATGGTTTCATCGCTTTGGATCATTTATCATACTAAACATAGTTATTGTTGTATATGGTCTACTTAAAACGTAATTAAATATATAAAAAATTCATTTAAACTGTAGGTTTACAAAAATCATAAACAAACTCAAATAAGATATTAAATATATCTACTTTATCATTTACAAATTGTATAAAGTAATTAACGTACAGTTTTGAAAGCATTTAATACATTAATACACAATTTACCTGCTTTAAACTTTCTTGAAACATATTTCTTAAAATATCATTCCTTATTTATTAAAAATCGTTTATTCATTAACAAATTTAGTTGTAAGGTACTAATATAATTATATTACCCTCGGTGTCTAAATGGTTGTCTAATAACTTGTATCATGTAAAATTTTATATAGCATTTTATTTATTACGTAAACTGGAATTAATTCTAACATATTTACTGATAATATAAAGCACTGAAATTCACATATCTAATTATTATAGGTAACTAAGCTTGGACTATATCAGTAAATCATAAATAAACTAAAACTATTATATTCATGTACATTTTAAAAGAAATAATTAACTATCAATTAATAAAACTGACAGAGTCTAATACTTTCTTTAACAAAGATAAGTTTCTTTGTAAGCGTTTCTTTAAAAACAGCAGAGCTCCGACATTATCTCATCCGTAACAAATGATATCAATTAATCACAGAAAAAACGTTCAGCGCCTTTAATTTAATAGATATTTTTCTACTGTATCAAACATCACTTTCATATTTCTCAATGTAGTTTTATCGGAATAGAACTGAGTATATTGTTTTTTAAGTGTTATATTTTATTTATAATTAGCACGAAATAATTAATTTATTTAACAGTCTTAAAATTTTCTTATTTTGTAACATTTTATTTTTGTTTCAGTTCATTGAGGCAGTAGCTTGTCGTCTCTTTGTAAAGGAATAATAATAAGGCATGCTTTTAAACGTTTGAGCGTCCAAATGTTGTTCCGTTCATGATGACCAATACAAAGCTATCCGTTATAATAAGGATGCAGTTTATTGAACTATGTATATGCTGTTCTTTTAAGTAAAGTTAATCAAGAAAATACATACTGTAGTAACATATAGGAGTACTCATACAGGTATGTATCCAATCACCGTTTGTATCTGTACAAATTAAGCATCTAGAAATATACTAAATAAAATATTATTTACTAAGATTTTACTTATTTTATATATTTCAGACGCTAAGAAATTTTTTTATTTATTCACATATCTTAGTTTTATACAAGTTTAATATCATTACGTTGTTAAAATATATGTTAATAATACTTTTTTATAATAAAATATAGTTAATTTGTTCTTTATTTTGTAATAAAATTGTGTTAAGCATTATTTATTAAATCTACATATAACATTAATTTAAACCATACTTTAACTACAATTGAAGGAGAATTATATTTTCATTGTAATCAGTCATAAATTGGATTTATAAGTAATAGCTTCATATTCTATGAAACTAATGTTTGGATAAAAATCTGTACAACGATTTTTCAAAAGTATTGTCTTGATAATTAATTGTTTTAATTTGACGTTGTTATTTGAGATGTGGAAATTGTATTAGCATTCTTGTTTTATCGTAGATTCAGCACATAACAATTTCCTGTTGAATAGGATAGTGACTTACTTGATTGATTAAAATTTTTTTTAAGAAAACTAAGCATAGCTTATTTCTCAACTTTAACGTATGCCTACTTTGAAAGTAATCAATGTTTAAAAGTGTATAATGAAACAGTCTGAAAAATAATTAAAACTTTAATGACTTATTTAACGTTGAAGAATAATTGACTTTTCGTTGTTTTATTTAAAGTATAAATGAGTTATCAAGTGTTAGTTTGAAACCTGTAAAACTAAGTTACGAATTGATTAAGGATTTTAAGATAACAAAGATCCCTTGTACGTTGTAAGCAGAGGAAAAGAGGAGAAAAAATTTGATAACACAATGTATTCGTACTTTGAAAATCAATAAATTTTTCATTATAATCAGTCATACATTGGTTTAGTAAGTAATAGCTTTATATTCTATGAAACTAATGTTTGTATAAAAAGCTGTACAACAATTTTATTAAAGTATTGTCTTGATAATTTATTATTTTGATTTGACGTTGTAATTAGAGATGTGGAAATTGTATTAGCATCCTTTTTTTCGTAGATTCAGCACATATAATTTTCCTGTTGACTAGGATATTCGAAGTCTTACGTTAATTTTAAGGTGATTTGTTTGAAATACTTTAAACTTTATGCAGCTATACTTCAAACGTTAAACTTATAATAATCTTTTTTACTAAACATTACTTCCTTAAATTAATGCTATTATTACCTAGATTTACCTGAAGTATAAGATTAGTTATTGTAACATCCTTCAAAAACAATCTTATTTATGTACGTTGAAGCACTTGAATATATAATATGCAATATACAAATAAATTTAATAAGCTGTTATTGTTGTATTTTGGTTTGAAAAAATTGCCACTTTTTGTAATGATATTTTCTTGTACTTACCCGTACACACATACAAATGTATATAAAGTATTCATGTATTGACATAAAAGGATATATAATTTCGTTAAATTAAGAATGCTTTTAATTAGAAGTCGATAAATATTTACAAAACTAAAACGGTTTTACGGTAATTTATTTTGTGTAACTTAATTATAAATATTCTATGGGTTCATAGTTCTATGTTATTTAATTGTGGTTCAAAACCATAAAAATAATGGTTTTTGGATGTCTTAACTAGTTTACTTGTATACAAAAACCTTTTTGATATAATTTTATATAATTTAAAACTTTTAAGATTGTACAATTACTTAATCACAGTTTCTTTTAAAAAGTGTTGGTTTTTTTAAAAACTCTAAACAATTAGTGCATGGATTTGGCTATAAATTGTACAAATTATTTATGACTACAATAAATTATAGATTAATTTGAACAATTAATTTACTATGTGACTAAGATGAAGTAGTGATTCTATAAATAATATGAGAAATGTCTATGAAGGTAACAACTTATAAAATCTTTGGCTTCCAGGAAAAGAAATAGGGGCTGGCAGCTCGACAGGATCATCTCTACACGCAGTGGAAGGAGTTCCTCAGGGATCTGTTATCTTCAGCATTACCTTTACAGATTTTGCTAGAAAGTCATCACATTAATCCAAAGTTACTTCACATTTTTTAATTTGGTAGTTGTGTATAAAGTTTTTATTAATTTTTCTAAATTTTTGTTCTAAACGGCTTCAACTGTGTCATCAAAAGTGTCATAAAAGTACTGAACGTGGTTCCACTAAAAAGTCAAAGTTATAAAAAACATAGCGAGATATTGAATTGGTGAGTGAAGTGTGAAGGGATGTTTCCTAGTTTACAGTTGTATTTAGCTTGTTCACTAAGATAGCAGTTAGTACATGTCATTTTTGTATTCTATGATTTTTGATTATTAAAAATCTTCCTAAGCCTTAACGCTGAAAAACTACAGCCAGATGGTCAGTTACCCTGCTGTCCCGGCGTTACTAGACGTCTACTCCTGTCTAATTATATCAATTATTGGTATTATAGCTTCAGTTTGAATTTTTAAATACACAAAAAATTACAACATTATGAATAGCCAACAACATCTGCTTTACGTTAGGGCTGTGAATAACCCTGTGAGGTCATATTTTATCTTCATAATTCATATCACATTATTTATAAATATTGTTTACGAACAGAATGCCATGCATTTCAACATCATTTTTAAATAAATCTATCAAAAACTATCCACTGAAATGTTTAATTATGGCAACATTATATAAAGGTTTTGAAATGAACATATCAATAATATCTATAAATGACTAAATGATTTAGAGCATTATAATTACATGTACATAATAAAAAATAACTTTGGGATTTTTAAATAAATTAATTGTATAAAAGGTTAGTAATTATTTCACACAAAATATAGCTTCAATTGCCTTATATACAGACATTCTGAAGTATATTTGCATAGCTAGTGAAATATCTAGCTAAACTGTATTTATAGTTGTTTGTTCAAAATCGAAAAGCATATAATTTACATATAAACTTAAGAAAATTTACATGTCCATCCGTTAACATTTGAGTTCCAGAGCTGTTCAAAAGACAAATCAACATTGAGTGGATTTCTATCCAGAATATTTGTTTAGGCAGAAAATGCCTTTATATAAATTTGTTCAATACATGAAACTACAATAGACCACTTAACTGAAAAGATAAATAGTAAACTTTTTAAACGTAATGGACATGGGGACTTCATTTAATAATGGTTTTTTGTTGGGCTAGTATATAGTTAATTCAATCATAAAAAGGCATTAAATTCACATGATTTTTAGGAAGTTAGTCTATATCTTAAAATTAAGAGGCATAATGTTATTGATGTATTAAATTTATTCTAGAATTTTTAAAATATTAATATCTTTCAAAACATTTATACGTTTTATTAAAGAAAAACTCTTCCTGTCTATTCAGTTGAAATAAATATATTTAGTATTAACAAAAATTAAAAAAAATTTAGTATTAACAAAAATTTAAAAAAATCATTACATATTGCAGGATTTTCCCTTATAATATTACTGCAGAATATGCCTATAATTTTGTTAGTTATATATGATTAAGGTTTATCTAGTACCATGTTAATTATTATTACAACAGAATCAATTTCTTACAGCCAATAAATATGTTATTATTGTACTTAGTTTCCCTTTGAAGCGTAAAACATATGACTAGGGTTTATCCAGTAGCTTCACAATTATGACTTCAAAACTTTAGTATTCTAGAGGTAACCTTATCGACTCCAGGGTAACGAAACGTATCTTTCATGAATACCAAACAGCTCTAAACGAAACTAAATCGCTTTCTAAGATGAATATTTTATAGCAACTAATTTGTAGTGTAATTTCACTGATTATATCTTTCGACATAATTTATATTGTTCGTTCAAACAATATACATGTACATTGAAAGATATAAGCAAAGTTACGAGTACTAAGTTTTAAAATCCATTCATGCATATTTTTTGTTTTTTTAAATCAATAAAATAGAATATTCATCTTACTACTCTCTATAAATTGGAATTCAATATTTCATTATTAAATATATATTTTGTTTCATATCACTAATAAGCCTTTCATCAAAGTTATAAATAAGCTCTAAATAAAAAAAATTACTATAGTCAGCATATTTTTAATTAAATTCCTATTAAATTTTAATTGTATCTTAATTGTAAATGGCGGTTTTCATTATACACATTTTTAAACTATATAAAAATCTGTTACCTATAAACTCTTTTAAGATTACTGAAATAATTAAAAAACCTTTTATTATTTTATAATTAAATACAAAATGTTGTATTTACCATAAAAATTTTATAAAAACAGCTTAATATATATGTACAATTACTTTACATAAACCACAATAAGTTAATTTACATAATTTAGCAACTAGCTTCCATTGAATCAGATGAATGAAAGAATATTTTACGCAAATGAGTACGATCGTTTGATTTGAAAGTCAAATTTTGGAAGTGAAAGAAACTGCAATCATTTATCGTGCTCAGTAAGCTGTCTGATTGTATAACATCAATAATATTTAAATTCAAATATAATATCCATGTACAAATAAATTCTAAAATACTATCAAGCTGTTTAATTGAAATAAACAAAATGGAAGACTGAATGTTCTATATTTTCCTAATAATTTATATTTATATACCCTGTAGAATAATTGCTTTTTGAATTATTACTCAAATCAGTAATTACTCTAAAGTGACTATAGTATATATCAAAGTAAACTGTAAAATAGTTAAATAGTATTGTACAAACAAGTATCAGTTGCTTACTGGTATGTAGAGCTATATTAATTATAAATTGAAGAGCCAAGATTGAATGTTTTCAAAGGACGACCAATCATACCATCATCATAGGTATTTTTAATTCCTTTACGTACTTCACTAAATATGTCTGCATATTAACCTGTGTTGTTTTCTATTTCTAAAAATATCATCTGAATTTCTTAACATCACCAATGAATTGGTATATTTTCATTAAATATTTACATTTTAACTGTTCTTTATTAGCTTTATTTAGTAAAAATATCTGCTAATTTGTCAACTTGCCCCTTTTATTGCATCTTATAAAACATAATTATTTTTCTGTTAATTTTTCCGACTGTTTTTCAGGGAATTAAATTAAATTACTATTGAAAATGATTATTTTACTGTAAATGTACCTTTACTTTTTATGGAAGTAAGTACATTAATCAATAAAGTTTACAAAAACTATTTAATCTAAATTACTTTATTATATGCTACATTATTTCCTCTTTGGTTAGAAAACAATACAAAACTATGTATATTTTAAAATTAATGTTGTGTTCCTGTAAGATTCAAATTAAATTAACCACTATCAATTTTGTTTGATAAGTTGATAAATAGATGTTTAATTCTGTATCAACATTTAGTTTTGTAGTTAAGATATTTATGTATATTTAATATAAAATGCAGTCTTGACGTAATTTATGGTGAGATATACTTTCATCTTAAATTAGGTGTGTATATGTTTTATAACCTATGCTTATGTAATGATTTTATAAAATCATTTAAGATATGAGATTGTACAATAATGATTTATAACGATCCTACTTTAGATAGTTTTTTTTTAAATACAAGCATATCTAAATTATTAAAACTTTATCAATTACATCATCTTATAAATAAACAATATTATATATATATATATATTATATATATAAAAACTGTTTATTGTTTTTGCACTATTAAACCAGAATGTTTTTAATAACGTTACTAATTTTACGGTTTATTTTATGCCAATTTAATTAATTTTAATATTTATTAAGACTGATTGAGTAAATGTTTTTCTTCAGTTACTGCAGTATATGTTTGTCAGTTTATTCAAGATACGAACTATATTTCTATATTTACCAGTTCCTCACTACTCTCTATAGACGTTGGTGAAAACCACTTTCAATTGAGTGTGAGAGAACAACTCCCAGGAGTAAGCCTGATATATTGATTTTGTATTGTATGGTACTTCACAGAAGGTATTACTTCTCGGCGGAAAATGTTTTGAAATATTGTTTTTGCTATACAAGAATACACAAGACTTTTTCCTCAACTTGCGGTAAGTATATAAGTTATGAAAATGCATAACTTATATACATACCGCCTTAAACCATTGGAGCCTATATATATATTTTAATACATCTTAACCAAATATTTATCTGTATTTTCAACCTACATGGTTTTTCAAATAAAATTAGGTACAACACATAATACACATGTTCATTAATGGAGCACTTACTAGTAAATTTTTCTATCAAATAATACTAATACAAGAATATCACAGTTAAACAATTTTTATATATCATTACATTTTAAATTAAATTCATGTTAAAAGTGGTAGTATAAGTTAGGTATTGATATTAATTATTCATATTTGATGGGATGGATAATGAAATGAAAAATGGCCTAAGTTGACAACGAAGTGTACAAATGGTGAGGTTACGACTAGTCAGTTGTACACCTATTGGTGGTAGTTTGTTGTTACACCTAACGAGCAATAACAACAACAAATTATGTCGAAACATAATAAAATGAATAAATTTACTTTAGATAGCACAAATATAGTAAAATAAAATTATAACATTATTATTTTTTGTTTTTTTCAATGACAGAAATCTTTTAGTAAGTATATAAAAATAAATAAAACTGAAAACTTAGGTCCATTTTTGATTGATCTAGTAATAACCGTGATTCATCAATAATACATTGCAATAAACATACTCCCTGGCTCATGAAACACTCAATCCCACCCAGAACCGAGCACGCTCAACAACGCCTCTGATGTGATCAGGCAGACTATTTCAAAGTCGGAAACCGGCCACTATGAATGATTTGATACATATAGAAGTTCTATGAATAGGAATTGATAATAATGTTGCTCCGTGCCGAGTGTTTCTGGAACTTATCTCAGAGATGAAAGAAAAGTGTTCAGACAGATAAGCAGGTTAATAGAGATGTAAAAAAGACTGCATCATAGTGAGTGGAACTGTCCGATTTTATTCCAATTTCATAAGAGAAAAATAGTTAAAAAGGGGAGTTACGTGATCTCCATATCTAAGATGTTCGCTCTAAAATAAAGCGAATACAATAATGTTGGGAACGCTGCAATCTGTCTGCAAGCTCAACCGTCATGTCCTTGACAACAACGTCGCAATACTAAAAGTAAGGAAATATTAGAGTTTTTATAAGCATCACTTTCAAGATTAAATTAACATTAAATATTTTAAAACTTTTATTGCCAGTAAAATACTCTATTACAAGTTTCGTTAGTGTAATTTGACCAAGTTAAGTGCTTTGTCATTGTCAGGACAAGGTTCTCGACCTTGTCACTGTATCGAAGTTGAAGGTTGCTGAGTGTAAGTCTGGGGCAATTCTCAAAATCGATATTTCTCAGTATTGCAGGATAACTTATCATAATGGCTTGGGTTTTGTTTTCATTTAGTATCAATCCCTGTTTGAAGGCCCAAGTTCCAATAGCGTCAATTTCATCGTTCATGTCAGTAACGGTCCTTGGTACGTCAGTTATAGAACAGTAACAGTAAATCTGCAGATCGTCAGCATACATATGAAATCTAGAATGCTTAGTAACAGATGTGACGTCATCAGTATAGATAGAGAACATAATAAGACCAAGGACGGAGTCCTGAGACTCCCCACGATTAACAGGTTTCCAATAAGATTCCCTATATCTAACACACTCCTGACGATCGGACAGATAAGACCTTACCCAGTCATTGCAGGTAACAAAGAATCCCATCCTGGACAGTTTTAAAATAAAAAGTGGATGATATACACAGTCAAAGGCTTTAGGCATATCTAATAATGTTAAAATTGAAACGTGTTTTTGTCCATCACCAAGCAAATATCATCAGTAATTTTTAATAGGGCACTAGCAGTACTGTGGTTGGAGCGAAACCCAGACTGGAAGTTTAATGACAGTCTATTAGACTCAATAAAATATGATATTTTCTGATTGTCTTTGTCAATATATATTGCTGATGGATAAACATTGACTCAACACTCCGTTCTATTTAAGAAGCTCAGCCATCACTCTCAACTTATATAACTGTTAATCATAAATAGTATACTATGATGAACACTTAAAAGCTCATAGAAATTGAAAATTATTAAAGGTTTACTATTCAAAATAAAAAACACTCTTTTCGAGAATAGTTATTAAATAAAAAGTTTAAATGAATATAAATTATATTATTTGGGGCGAACAGTCGAATATTGATAAATTGTATCATTTCACACACGTTTATTGGTATTTAATGCATTTCAAAATACATATGTTTGGTTTGGATTAATCTAAATTAAGTATATTTTGTATAAACAGGAACCGATTGCAACCCTCAGCGTGTTTAGCAATAATGAATAATAAAACAGCAATTAATACAGAACTAGTTTACACAGTTAAAATCCCCTTCGATCCAATCAACATAACGGTTAAATAATGCACGGAAATAGTGTTTGTTTGCAAATCTTCGTTATATGCTACCTTTCCTGAGTTTCGTCCTAATTGGTTTATATGTTTTGGCCTTTATAATTTGAAATAATTGTAATAATGTATAACTAAAAATATAGTTTTTACTTAGGTGTAATTTAATTAGTGAGTAATAATGTGAAAATTATAATTGTTTACGATACATTTATCTACATACTTAACATTCTAGAACAATAATAACTGCAAGTACTCATATGCAACAGTATAAAAATATTTTCCCGGTGTGGTGGCTCAGTGGTTAAGGCTTCGGACTGCGGAGGGAATTGTCCAAGGTTCGAATTCCCACTGAGCCAACGATCGGTACTTCACTCTTTGAATAAACTTCACGCACAGCCCTTTAGGCCCATGTAAACTGGCAAGTGAGGTTTTTTGTGATAAAAACAAATAAATGTTTTTTTTTTAATTTTCCTTAAAGTAACCCGTAATAATTAAATATTTTATATAACACAATGTTTTGATGTTTAAAAATATATAATATTAACAAATAACAATTCTGATTCCTTAACAATTGATACATAGATTTATAGTAATAGTAAACATAATGTCACTATATAAGTTTGATATTCTTAAGCTCAAGAAGTTGTTATAATAATGCGTAAATCTCACATGTTATATTTAAATAAATGTTAATTAATCGCTGAGCAAGTAAGATATATATGTCTTGAAATGACTTCAACTATTTTAAAAATTAAAACTAATGACTTCTTTATCTAGTAGCATACTTTTTCATCTAAGTAATAAATCTTTGCTAATTAGCTTAGCTCCTCTTAATTCGTAAAAACAGTCATTTGTTACGTCCGATGAACATTTTAGACCTCGATTAAGCAATATTAATGAGTTTTAAAAAGCTAGATATGAAAGCACAATATATGGATCTATGATTCTCTTTTCTATGGATAAGATTTATGTATTTTTATTATTATAGAAAATCGCCCTCTTCATGTGTTATACACTAATAACTTATGTATAAATAATATACTCATCTTGAGTTTATATAGGATACATTCTACGCATTCTTATTCATTTGCGAAAAATTAATAAATACATATAATATTTCCACGCCGTTCGTATATTTTAATACTAAAAATAAACGTATTTAAATTATCAATTAGGATAAATTAATTAAATTTAATAGCCAAACAATTCAAATATTTTATTTTTTATTTTTAAATAGACTATATTATTTAAAACATTATTGTTTAGTGTATTTGTAAATATTAATATTTAGTTGTTTTGTGATGCCACATTGCTCCCAAAAGTTGGTGAATATTTATAAATTTATAAAAAAGTAAAGAATATGTATCAATGAGTTCTGCGTTTTGTATTTAATGTAATTTATCTCAATAAGTAAGTGTACTTTATGCCATTTAATATCTTTCTAGGAGTAATAATAATAACAATAATTCTTTATTTGTGTTTGACACAAAGATGTTTGTATACAAAACGTCATTGTATGCTATAAATGAAACTAGAAAAAATATAATCATGAAAACTTGAAAACACACCACTCATTCTCTCATTCACTCTACATTTCCAATAGTCATTCACATCTTCATTCATACTGTGGCAATTTCCGTCCCAACTCGGAGCCGAGATTAGCTCTTCCAGTTGTATAGAGGATGTGAATCAATTAAGTTACTGTCCTTCTACGTAAATTATTATTTATTTATCTATTTTGAAGTACATATATCATTAATTGTAAGTTTCACAAGGATACCGTTTAACTAACCGTAACTGCATTGTCCCA
>JAQJVL010004654.1:0-42568 GCA_035578905.1 Stictocephala bisonia
ATTGTGCGAATGCTGTGTTAAGTTTGATTATATTATATGGTTTGGTAGCATGCACTAGCTTAGGTTAGGTTTGTGTTTTTAAAGGAACATCATATTTTTTTCAAAACCAACTAGGCCTATAGGCTATTTTATAAATAGTCTAAAACAGTGGTTCTCAACCTGGGGGGCGCGCCCCCCTGGGGGGGCGTGAGAGAATTTCAGAGGAAGCGTGAGGGTACAAAGAAAAAAAATTAAAAAATATATATTTTGTTAAAAAACAAAAACTTTAAAAACCATCAAATAAACTTTCGTATTTAAATATATCTGGATTTTTATTTTGCATCCCAGCTTTTGCTAACATAGAGTTAGCATTGTCAGTTTCATAATTTCACTGATCTAACTTGAACCAACCAATTATTGACTGGAGGGGAGGCGTGAGCTATCTTCAGTGTTCAAAGGGGGGCGCCAGTGTTGAAAGGTTGAGAACCACTGGTCTAAAACATAGGCTACAAATAAAAAACTTTCAAAAATGACGTTTATTTTGTTCATTGTTTATATTCTCTAATAAAAATCAAGTTTTCTAATTTCCCAACAACAAGAAACAAGTTTTCCACACAATGAAATGATCTCCACAGTTAATCTATCCCAATTTTATCTAGGCCTACTTTGGGACAGTAAATTTAAATTATTTTGAGGTGGCAAGAAACTATATTATTAGGCTACCTAATTTTTCTTTACAATAACTATTTCTCAATCAAAAACCAGTCTTGCAGCATATTGCTTATCACTGCCACCAACAAGCAACCATTTAGCCACCAAAAACAAAATTGCATTTCACCAGCACGTTGCGTTGGAGGCCAGCAACCTGGATTTAATCTAAGATAGGCTATATTAAGTGAGGCTATGTTAGATAAGACAAATTTCACTTTTGGTAATTTGGATATAGTTTTGTACTTACCTTCTGCAAAACCTATTAAATCATTTGTCCATCACTAAAAAAAACACAATATGCCTAGGACCTCATCAAAACCAATTTCTCAAAATAACCAATTTTCTCAAATTTTATAAAATGGATTAATTTGTTATAGGCCTATTTCCTTATACTGGAAATAGTTTTCCTATTTTAGGAGTGTCCTAAATTTGCAGAGGCCTATCTACATAAAATAATAAAATAAGAACAGTTATGCTAAGTATAATCTATTTGGATTATGAAATAAAATTTAGGCCTACATAGGTCTATAGCTACTTTTAATCGAGAAATTACAATTTAAAATCTCTGAACATGGCCAAGAAAACAACACTTACTTTTACGAGCAACGGCTGGTCCCTTTGAAGCTTTAGCCTTTTTAGCAACGCTGGCAGGTAACTTGGCTTTGGTTCTCAACTTTCCCTGTGGCATCTTTCCTTTGTACTATAGTTAGAAAATTAATTGTAAAAATGTTAAATAGGCCTATAAATATGGTGAGCTTCTCGGGCAATGCACAAGTCAGGTACAAAATTCACGGAGATGGCGTTGCTTGTAGGTTACGTTACAACAAACCTAGTTTCCCTTTCACTCCCACTGGATAGCTTGTTTGTGTTGTGTTGGTTGATCGTTGTCGACTGTCGCCTTCGACCAATTAGAACATTTCCAACATCCAACATTTCGATTTTCAAGTCATCCTAAAGAAGCATTCAGATTTTTTTCAACGCCGATGGAATTTTTAAATAAACAACGTTAATGGCCAATGTAATTCATATAAAAAAGTATGAATTTGAGAACTTGCAGACATAAAATGCACCTACTGTTTTCAGAAGGTGCGTCTATTGTTATCAGGCAACTATCAACAACTCCAATTATATAAGGAAAACTGGTAACGCTAAAGAACTTGTTGACATCTTCTGCAATATTTTCTGGCCGAAACAACGTTAAGAAACAAAATTTGATTGATAGCAAATACAACACTCTTTACAGTACGGTAAACTGTAGCTTTTCTAACACCATGCATATTAACTATAGTGTGATATTGGGAGCTACTTCCAAGCCAATGCAAATTTGCTGCTTAACGGTTAAAGTATCTCCTTTGGATGTCTCATGAGCAAGCACAGGCCCAATTGCTTGCAATAATTATTTCAGTTTTACTGCAGGCATTATGTATATATAGGTATAAAGTTTTTTAATCATCTCCCAAACAACATAAAAATACTAAGACAAAACAAAACCAAATTTAAAAAATCTCTATTTGCATATTTAACAGCATATCCATGTTATACAAAAGAAGAATTCTTTAATATATACACGAACAAATAAAATAACACATACTAAACATGGATTGTAAGCTATCCTGTCCAACCATAGACTTGACCAATCCTGGTCCAATCTCTTTTCCATAGACTTGACCAATCCTGGTACAATCCTGGGCTGTGCCCGAAGAAAACTGACATGCCCCCTGTCTTGAGGAGAGTGGTGGCGAAGAGGAAAGTAAAGGTAAAGGTGTAAAACAAAAGCATTCAGTCTCTGATTCAAAACACAAGTTGATGCGTTGTCTGTAAATCTGCCTTCTCCTATTAACATTTTCAAGCATTTCTTCTTCACTAAATGAATCGAAAAGTAAATCTTGTAACATAATTAAAAAATATATATGTAGTGAATGAAATAGTATAAACTAGAATGATAAATGACGTAATGCTGTATTATTAAGTACGCCTAAATCTTTGAGCACAATACGAAGTGAATACGAAGCACAATGCAAATAACCTACGTTAAATATTAGTAAATGAAGATTTGTACAAATTATAAGTTATTAGTATACACTAATACTTTTGTGAACATTTGTAGTCTTACTTCTTATTATGGAACGAAAACTTGCACAATTAACTAATATTATTGAGAGTATAAGTTGTAGTTAGTATATTTGTAGTTTTGGATTATGGAACAGTATTGTTCAAATTACAAAGTACAATACTAATAGCATTACTTGGAATTTTTTGTACTAATCACTTCATTTACCAGTTTTATTTAAAACGGCTAACCAGATTTTTTTTATAAGACACATAAGTGCATTAACAATTAGCAATATCGATACTTAGTCAATGGAACGGTCAAGTAAATTTATTGATTAAAATATAATAAAAGGTTCCAAAGAATTGGCACAAACATTCCCCCATAGTAAATACTAAAAAATTAAAACTAAAAATTACCAGTTTGATCACCAAATATGTTGTTCAGCCATAGCTCAAAAACTAGTCAAGTTAATGAGGTTTATACTAAAATAGTTTAAATTGTAATTAATTGATGTCTTTTCTGAAAATTTAATCAAAATCGTTAGAATTGTTTTTGATAAAATTCTATTTTGAATGTTTTTTCGCATAAATTATTTTTAAATTGAAAAAAATGATCCGGATATATTGGTTAAATAGACCTACATACCAAATTTCACAAAAATTGATCCACCCGTTTAGTCTCCAGCGAACTGCACATACACAGACAGACAACACATACGGACAGACACCAAAAATAATTTTCGAAAACCCCACTTTTTTGGGTTCGGGAGACCCTAAAACGGATTTTTAGACCAACAGGTAAAAAAAATTTTTTACGATCACAATACTGTACTTTCTCTAAACTAACGCTATCTGAGAAAGTCAAATCAAAATCTTTTATTGCCAATTAACAATTGAACATTGCATGACAACAGTCAAATATACAAACAACACTATAATATATTTACAATATTTCCTTATCTACTAGAAAGGCACTTATTGAGAAATGTTCCTTAGTTAAGAGAAAATCCTCTGACATCTTTCTAAAATTCTTTAACGAGGACTGAGCACTAAGACGTGGTGGAAGGTTATTGAATATTCTAATTGTAGAAGCACAAATTAGTTTTTCAAACAACGTGATACGGTGTTTTGGAGTTGGTATTATGTTGAAATTTCTCAGTTTATAAATTGAATCTGTTCGTATATAGGCGTGAAGTTGAATATTTTGTTTTAAAAAATACGACACTTCCAGGATGTACAAACTAGGGAAGTCAACAGAATTGCCAATCTAAACATGCCTCTGCAAGATTGGTATTTCTTGAGACCCAGAATAACCCTTAAGGCCTTCTTCTGCAAACGGAAGACGCGCTGAGTACCAGTAGATTCAGCACCCCATATTGGAAGTCTATATATCATATGAGGATAAATACACCCATAATAAACCGCTAATTGTATATCTCTGTTAGCATAATAGGAAAGTCTACGTAAAACCAAAATACCACTGCTTATTTTCCTACAAACCTGTTCAATGTGATGGTGACAGTTTAGATTAGAGTCAACTAACAGCACCAAAAATGTTGTGTATTCAGAACATTGAATTTCTGAATCCCCTATAAAGATTTTGGGATTTTTATGAATGTAATTAATTTTGCGTTTAAGGTGAGAGTCAATAAATTTTGTTTTGGAACTGTTAACTGTGAGACAATTAATATCCAACAATTGCAAGAGTGCACTACATTAAATGAATGTTTCAATATCAAGAACTTCTCGGTTTTTATGGAATAGATTGAATGAGATGTCGTCAGCAAACATACAAATATTTTCGTTACTTATGCTATAAGATATGTAATTTATAAATAGTAAGAACAATACCGGTCCCAATACCGAACCTTGGGGGGCACATCACACTTGCACAAGGAGACACCTTACTACCCAGACATGAGACATCCAAAATCAACAATAAAGGGTACCTTAAGAAACTGGATTCGACCTACAAGGATAGTCGACAACCACTTAAATGCAAGACCCTTTATACCAAGTCGTTGTATTATATTCAGTAGCATATCATGGTTTATCACGTCAAACGCCTTATTTAGATCTAAGAAGATGTCAAATGAATCATTTTGTTTATCCATAGCCTTGACCACATTAGACATGAAGCTGTGCATGGCATCCTTAGTAGACGAATTCTTTCTGAAACCAAACTGCTTTGCAAATAAAACATTGTTTACTGTGAGAAATGACAACAACCTACTTAGAAACAGCTTCTCTAATACTATGGAAAAAGTCGACAAGTAGAAACAGGTCTGTAGTTATGGACATCTGAGGGATCTCCCCTCTTCAGAAGAGGTTTGATTACAGCCTTCTTAAATGCTGATTGAAATTTACCCTCCACAAAGGACGAATTAACAATATGGGTCAAGGGAATAGCGAGCTGTTCAGCAATATCATTCAAGAGACTAGAGGATATTTCATCGTCACCTGCAGAATGGTTAAGTTTCAGAGACTTGATTGCTGACGTAACCTCTCGTTTGTCCGTGCTCTTCAAAAACAGCGATGAAAATATGTCCTGCGTTGACTTACGAAGTAAAAATGAAATATTTGCTCTGTTAATTTAAAAATAGAATTATATTTTATTCATTGTGCACGTTAAGGCCATTTTACAATAACTATTACGGAATAGAAGGTTGAATTGAAGCATACAATTAATTAACATTATCACTTTATAAAACGGAATATTGTTGCATATATCAAAGATTGTAGAACTATATTTATATCATAGACCATCTAGAAGGTATATGGTAATGATACCCAATACGAAATATTACCAAACAGAGAAATCTTTTTTGGATCTGCTGAAGGCAAAGAGTTAGAATACATTAACAAAAACCAACACAAACGAAATCAAAGTGAAAACGAAACATAACAATAGGCTGAAGCAAATAATAAACTATGAATAAATAAACTATAATTGGATAAAAACTTAACAGAAACATAAGAACAATACAATAAATAATAAACTATACAAATAAACAATAAATTATATTTTTTAAAAATCAAACAAAGGATGAACTATAAATATAATAAACAAATAATTGTACCTATGATGAAACAATAAATAAATAAATTAAAATAGGTGATAAACCATAAACCCAAAACAAAAAATGTGTACAACATGAATGTAACATATGAACATATGAAGAATCCTTGCCAAGAGACTATAAGTCATAGGATATAGCATGAAAATACTGACTGAAGAAGTCTCTAGATCTTGTGTGCTATAGATGTACAGTTAACCATTTCATTCCATTCACTTTTTACTGAAATCCTTGGCCTAAGGATAAGTTATAAATGTTGTTCCATCTAGGAAGTAATACAGTAAAACCTCATTAATTCGACACTTTGTGGGCTCAGAGAATGTTGACTTTGGATGTGGTTGAGCTAATATCCTTACCTGAAATCAATATTTATCTTATTCTTACTTACAATTCTTACATATGAGACGCCGACACAACGTTGTGCGTATTTTAAGGCGAATATGAATGATGATATAAGTGTAGGGTCAGTGTGGATTAGTGTAGTGTGGTTACTAACTGAGTTCAACTGTTGCTCATAAATGGCAATTTATTAATATCCCAACAGCCAGTATCAATAGCTTTGGACATATTACCATAGACCTTCTATCATACCTTAAGGTATAATAGAAGGTCTATGATATTACACTGCTATTCAGCATCTTGTAAAGGAAAAAAACGTCTGACACAGTGGAAGTAGATACCTGGTTCTCTGGTATATTAGAAGGTCTATGACAATACGAACACCGACTGAACTGATTCGAAAACCGGAACCAGTGAACCAGGACAGAAAAGAGAAAAATAATTGATTGACAGACAAAAATTTAGATTGAATGTTTGAATTCGAATTGACAGTTTGTCACTTCTTTCACTCTTCAGTCTTCACTCAATCAGTCGTCAGCTAGAAAGATAGACCTGATATGTGAAGTGCAGAAACTTCTTATTTTAATTTCTATCTTTTGTCTTTTAATATGGACAAACAGTGTCTAACAAAAAACCGACAGCTCCATATAAAATCAATTCAACAATTTGTGTCGAATTCAAAAGAATATTTGCATGACATTTTATGTGAACTTAACTGGACTGAAGAAGCTACAATTTTTAAGGTTAGAATTTTATATTTTGTTGTTGCTTTGTTGAAATTAGAAAATAAATCGAGGTGATTATTTTCTAGTTAGCCTATAATACAACATTTTGGTAATTATGCACTTTTTTACCACCTCTGAGCATTTCATGTTGAAAAAGTGGTGAAATATAAGTTTGTATCTCTTGAGGAGTTTGATTTTATCCGTGGAAAACTCGTTTTTTACCGAAAAATCTAAAATCTACAATTTTATCTGATAGTGAAAAAACTTTTTTTAAATCGTTATTTTTTGACAACTTTTTTTTTCATTTCTCGTGTTTTTTATGCTGAACACAAATATATAACCGGTTTTGTAGTAAAATTATTTTTTCAGCTCGAAAAATTAATTTTTTATTGACATAACCTAACTTATCCTAATTGTCTATTTTCTCAACTAAAGTTCATAATTTGCATTAGTAATTTACGTAACTTCCTTTTTTCATTAAAAAAGTGTGGAAAATTACGAAGATGGGTACAGCAAAATATATATTCTTTTATATATTGCTGCGGGTTTTGCAATCAGACCATTACGAAACTTGTTAGCACTGACAATTTGTTGGTATCAGTAAGGTTATGTTTTGATAGCATAAGCTGTATATTTGAGCTGAATTGGGTATTGTTAGGGTAGAAAAACATATTCTACAACAGGCTATGATAACCTAACCTAACCACAAATGCTGCAGCCCGATGTATATGGGCGATCTCGGTGTATACTAATGTATCTCTAATGATACTAACTCTATGTTTCCGACACCTAATATTTTCTAAATATTGTTATTTAGCATCCCAAAAATATATTATCAAAGTATGAACAGATTTAAAGTTGACTAAGTAATTGTGCAGAACTATCCAATTGAATGTTTGTCATAAAGTAAATACATTTGTTACTCAAAAGCCAAGATTTTAATTTCTTTATGAATAAATTTAGATTTTTACATTCTTTAATATCTTTTTGGAAGTACAATGAACAATTTTAGTTCTAAAAACAATAACTATGGACAAAGAAAGTTAAATTAGGCTGTATAAATTGTAGTTAAAGTTAAATTGTATACATTATTTAATTCTGGTAAATTAACACTTAAAATGTAAAAAATGTTATTACTTAATGAATAAACGTATATCTTAAGGTAAAATATTCAGTTCAACAAACAAAGGTTAAGTAATAGTTCCATGTACTGTTATTTTTAATTCTAATACATTTCATTTGTTGAATTAGTATTAGTTTCAGATTGGTTTCAAAAGTCCCACCCTAACAAAACAACCCTTAATGTAATCTACTCTGTATAAGTGAATAGTATAATGTTCTGAGAACATTCTATGCACACATAAGTTAGGTTTTCAAAAATTAAATGTTCTTAATAATACTACCGGTATTAAATTTCTTTTTTAATTGTTTAGTATTTATTTATTTATCTAACAGCATAGCCATTTTTTACAGTATTATAACAGTGTGATGAACAACAAGCATCTTACAAATAGATAAAGAAAGGTATTAATAACAAGTGAAATGCACATCAATAAATATATAAATAGCATGAAAGCGTTTTGCAAATAAATAAACAAGGTCCATCAATACTATCGATAAGTGCTTGAGACTTAACAATAGATAATTACTACAATAAATTGTAGTAAATAATAAACCCCGTGTTGGCGGGGTGTAATAATACGGGAAATTTTAAAGTTAATTCTATTGAGAATGAGCCCCTCAAATACTTTGGCAATAACTGGTAAAATTGCAATCATTGATCTTCACTCAATGATTTTTCTACATCATCCCAGCTATATTTCATATAGCACAATGCCCTATCATCTGCGAATCATGTTAATTTACTATTAAGATCGGCAGTACAATGCAATAGGTGGGTACAATGGGTGGGTCAGGCGCCACTGGCGCACGTCACTGCGTGACCTGCGAGCTGGTAATCCACAGTAAATATGTTAATAAAAATAGCATATAATTTATATATATATATATATATATATATATATATATATATATATATATATAGGCTATATACATGTATATATTTATAGCATATATGTATAGTGTGCGTGTGAGGCTAGTTTTAATATGTTATTTTAATAGACACAAGTTACAAATTATTAATGTTATGCAATAAATAACGGAGTAATTATTTAACGTCACATCATAAAAATTGATAGAAACTTGATAATGGCAGAGAAACGCTTTAAAAATTCTAATGTTACTTGACCTATTCTTACGTTTATTATATTTGTCACACTTCTTTTGGACCATCCTCCATTAGAAGATAAGAGTTACTAACTGCCCTAAAGAACTATTTCTTAAATTCAGTAGGCATTTACAAAGTGAATCTTTTCGGCACAAACAGAAATCGCAGGCTTAAAAATAAAATATGGTAAAATCATCAGTGTCCGTTTTTTAATACCTCGGAGAAGTCATTGAACAAACAGACTGAGATAGAATGTTAAAGTACAAACGTCTGCAAAATATCAAGGAAGCATTAGGGTTAGTCCAATACATCTACAGTAAAAAGTCCAAGACAAGACAGGCTAAAATTAGGCACTACAATATAGACGTAAAATCAACAGTCCTTTACAAAAGAGGATCATTGACACTTATCAAAAACGCGATCTTGAAGAAATCAATGAAGAAGATTTTTAGGAAAATTCTAGGAGCAAGTCAGACTAAATATGGATTTAGGTTACAATCAATCAAACATCAAAATTAAACTAAAAAAATACTGAAATTCTATAATCATTTCAACAGATTACCAGAAAATCGATTGACTAAAAGATAATTGATTATGTAACCTCACTTAAAACTTGATCATTTTGGTTGGATGCAATTCGAAAGGACTTTAAAAGAGTAAATATATAATATCAACTAATGTAATAGAGAGACATTTTTAGATTCAAAGTAGAACAATGGAAATTTACACCAGAGCAACCAAAATAAAAACAACACAGACCAATGTGGTCACAAGAATGTAAACAATCTTTCTCGAAAAGAATGAAAGATTGTTGGAACAGTAAAAAGAACATAAAGAACAATTAATTGATTTAAGTCACTTGCTTAACATCTTTCATCTTTGGGAGAGTTCGCTAATAACAATATTAATCCTTTAGTTGATTATAATTATAACACAGTTAAATAATACTGGTGCATGGTTCGGATCCAACATAAAGCTCTTGGCCCCTTAGTTGCCCTGGATATTGGTAAGTGTTATTTATAAGTGCTCCTTTCTGAAGAACGGTCAAACTCAGTTAGTAACCAGACTAAACAGGTCATTCCCACTTATCCTACACTCATGTAATTATTTATATTCGCCGTAAGTTGTGTTGGCGTCTCATATCTAAGAATTGTCAAAATAGAAATGGACTAAAGTAAAACAATGTCAAATAAAATGAAACAAGTTATAAATAATATTATAGTAACAACTTCTTCAGGAGGGTACTTCTTATCTTAGGCTCAACTGTCTTCAAAATATTCATCTACTTTGTAGTAAGCCTTACATTACATTATGGTATCTCATACATTATTGCTATTAATTAATTGTTTACTATTGTTAAAACAATTTTACTACCAAGGCAAGAGATTTGGCGAATAATCTTGTTATAAATTGTTAATACATTCAAAGTTAACTTTTTAAAATAAGTATAAACTGGGGTATTGAAAACTTGAATTTATGTGAATATTCAGCTTTATTTTAAAATGTGGTTAACACATAAAATAGAACTTATTTTTGGTTTTTGTAATTTACTTGAGTTATTATTTTTCAGGAAGGTACAACAAGATTACATACATGTCCACAAAATGAAGAGCATAGAGTAGGCCGTGATAATCTCCAAAAACATTTATTAAAATGTAGCTGGCATCAAGCAGGTTATAGAGATGACAGTGTGCCTTTACCTGAAGCTGGTAGAAGGTTTGCAACCACAGTTGTACTAGGTATGTGATAACACAAGCCATTCATATATCATAACTAAGTTTTTTTTTTTTTTTTATTTAATGAAAGAACATAATCAGATACATGTAGTAAAAAATGTTTTCACATAAATGCTCATACAAATTGATGATTATATTTTGGATGTTAGTTCTAGGTAGCAATACAATCTTCATTTATTGCTATATATATAAAAAAAATAACATGCACTATGTGTATTTAAAATTTTATTTTTAACTACCGTTGGAACACAATTATGTTCTGTACATGCAGCCGAGCCCCCTATGCTAGTCGGATGCAATTCTTATAGGAACATTTTTGTTTTACTCCCCTAAAACCACCTCTGTTTATATACTAAATGTAACAAATTTTGAATTTTTATAGAGTTGACGAGATCTATGTGCTGTCCAAATGTATAACTGTTACAGCCCTTGTAAGTTGGAACATTTATGTCAATGAATCAGTTGATGATCCCAGTCCAGCTTTGTACAAGTGTGATGTCAACTAAGTTTGGCATAATTCACACTCAAATGAAGCCAAAACAATTTTTAAAACGAGATGATAATCTCTTCTATTAAAATCCTTGTTGTTGGTGACCATTATGCATTCTAGATATTTTATTTCCACACTATTTGTTAAAAAATAAATAATTACTAATACTCTTATATGATTAATCATGTTTTCCAGATAAAGCCTTACAAGCTGAAGTTATACTTCAGGCTGCTAACCAAGATCCAACGTTAAAAATAGGTGAGTAACATTATCTAACTAATAAAATTCCTAGTATGATAACAAATATATAGCAACACATTAGTGCATTTTTATGTTTATATATAAATGTGTAATGTACAAATGTTCATATAGGGCGTCCCAAAAATTTCCATACCCTTTTTCAACTTAACCAAACAAACAAATGAATATCATTTAGGGGATCATGACACGATTGAACTGTGATAGTTCCCATGGTTAAGAAATTCACCGCAATACCATAAATGGGGATTGCAGAGGTACGTTAGTCAAAATTTTCATTTAAGAACCACATCAAATAATATGTCTAAGAGCTTTTTATATAAGTTGAAGAATGTCGCTAACTAAAGGTTTCTACTTATATTCTTCTTCCCGATAATGGAAAAGGAATAGTTTCAAATAATAACATAAACTTTAAACTAATACTTACAGACACTGATTCAGTTCCTTTTCTGGTAATACCTGAAGTTTTATACATGATATAAAGGATTAGATAAAACAATTACACAATTGTAATACCTGAAAAGGATTTATACAACAAATTTATGGATACTACAACTAATGGCTTGTATCAAATGATACTTTTACCTATCTAATTTATCTTTTGAGATTTGTTCACATTTGAAATCAAGTAAAATATTACATAAACTGGAGATATAAATATATTCTACCGAATATATATTAACAGGGTGTCCACATTCTGGAAAGTCAGGGATAGTTAGGGAAATGGAAAAAAATTCTGGAATATCAGGGAAATTTGCTCCAGTGATGGATTTGAGGGGATTTTTTATGCTCTAGTCGGCCAAAACTTAATTATTGTTGCCTTTTTTATAGGTTTTTTTTTAAGTGTACATCAGTTTCATACTTAACTGATGTATTCTTCTGTCTTATTAAAAATTATCAAGAATGACAAGGAGGGCCAAACGACAGTTTACTTGCCTGACTGAAATCATAGGTAGGAAGAAAAATTGTAGAGAAAAGAAAAATTACACTACAATTTACAGAGTTTTGAGTTGAATTTACAATACAATACAATTTACAGAGTTGAAGAAAGCAGGAAGAAGTTAAAAATTAAAAAAAGGGAAAAGAAGTACGCTGAACTAGAGATGAAGATAAAGATGGAGAAACAATACTAGAAAACAAATGTTTAAAAAGCATATCAAATAACTGGTTACATAACTGGGTTTCCTTTTTCCTTTCTTTTATAATGTTTATGTATACCTTTTATATCAAGATTATAGGATAGGTTAAAGGGCACTAGGCCAGGAATCAGTAAATTGGAGAGAAAGGACATCAGCAAATTTATCTTAAAAGACAAGTCCACTAACACCACAGTAGTAGTAAACAAACACAAAAGAATCACATAATCACAAATTTTCTATACCACTGGCACTTTCTTCAGGTGAGTAGAGGGGGGGGGAGAGAGAGAGACTCACTTGAAGATCTCTCCAATTTACTAATAATAGCAAGATTAATCTCCAGGATAATCGTTTTAATTTAATACTTAAAATATAACTCAGTTTGACTTAAAAATTTCGAGAGTCAGGGAAAATTATCCGAAATTGTTAGGGAACATCAGGGAAAATTTTGACAAAATTGTTGTGGATAACCTGTTTAAGTTGGACACCAAATTTAAACATGTTCTATTAGAATTTAGATTATACTATGTTAAGACATCTTATCTTAAAACCATGCTAAGTATATATTGTAATATATTATATGTAATGTTTTAAATTTCAGCTCATCTGTTCAGAATACTGATTGTATGATCATATTGTTGGCCGTCATACTTGAAATGAATATCCTTTGAAATGACAATATCCTTTTTGCTATTTAGATGTATAATTTGGAAAGATGGGTAGTATTGTAAGCAATATTTCTTTTTTTAATGTCCCCTTATACTTTATGATGGTGCTTGTACTTTAAATGCGAGCCAAATAGTTATGAAGATAAATTTGTTTTCTATCTATTAGTTACTTAATTTAATTATTCATTTTGTATCTATATGATAAAGGTTAGAGGTCTAGAAAATTTAAATTTCTTTATCAATTGAAATGCACATAGATACATTGAATAGTGTCAAATCTTAAGAATAAATTTGTAAACTAGAGTAGCAGTTTTTATGCCGAGGTTTGACTGTTTCCCCCAGTTAGTTAACCTATTCTGCATGGGCATTTTTTATGACGGGGTTCAAAATCCCCAAGATAATTTTGAAAGTAGCAGTCAAAATATATTCAAACTATGTGAAACAGTGCTCTTATAAATGATTGTCAGGAATTAATATAGCCTAATACAATTAGATACAAAAATAACAAAACATTTATGCATTGAAATGTATTAAAAAATATAAACTCTAACAAGAAATAAATAAGATATGATTTTGGAGGAATTTAAATAAAAGCATAAGTGATTGTATTTTTACTGTAAACTAATGTTTATTTATTGTACTTATAAAACATACTTTTATTATATTGTAATGCAATTAATGGTATAGTATTAAAAAATTTTAATTTTTAGTAACCATAATGTTTAATATGTTCTTGTTGTCATAAAATCATGCCTAGGTAACAGGTTTTTGTTCAGATAGATTTTTTTAATTAAAAGTTTTTAAATTAATTTGAAAAACTGATTCAGTGACTTACAATTTTAAATAAAATTAGGGTTAACAATTGAAATAGTTATTACATTAAGTTATACCATTGACTATTAGAAACAAGAAAACGTTAGGTAAAATTAGTTCTTTGGTTTTCATAGGTAACGCCAGCGAACTCCCTCTCTCTCTATTTTTCCTCACTTTTCTCACTCTCCCTCCAGCACACGCTGAAGTGACTAATATTTGAGCTAATAGTATGCCAAACAATGTATGTTTCTTCCGAGTGCTTACTTGAAACCAATCGCCATATGATAGCAGCACAGGAATCTACAGCGAATGTATTGCCTTGGACAGTGTTTCTATAGTCAATGGTTACACAAAATTTAGAGCTATACTTTTTAATCCTATTCCTCAACTTTTTACATTCCTTGAACATGAATAGGCCTATTTTCCAAACATTTTCAAAACTCAAGCACATAATTCATTTAAAAACTGAACAGTGATAACATTTCTGCAACAGATTCAAACTCAAAACCCAGCACTGTTGGAAGAGGAAATCTTGATTGTTATCTGAATTCTTTGGGTGAAATTTCTATCTCATCTAGTTTTTTGGGTCTGTAACTAAGGTCTGGCCGGCGAGCTATGGCCCCTGAAGGATTAGGTAGCCCTCAATACCTCACACACACTCTCAAGAGCGGCAAACGACCTCGCCCCGTACCTACCATAAATCACTCACTATAGTTCTATTGCAAGATTGCGTTTTCTTGTATATTAAAATCTTCCATTTTTCTCTCCTGATATTGTTATTTTTGTAATCTACATGAAAATCTGAGAAAAATGATACCAAACATGATAATGTAAAACATAATTACCGTATTTAAATGATTAAATAATATGTTGGTGTTAACCAAATACATATTTAAATGTTATACCTTAAAAATTTTCTAGTAATTTAGACTTTTTTTAATCATTCAATAGACATGTAGATTACAAAAAATGTTAGTTTAAAAAAAGAAAAGTAGATAGTACAAATATTTCAATTTTGTATTATAGACACCCCAGAAGCAAATTATTTATGTCAGGCCGAGAAAGGTTGACAAGGTGTGTGTACATGCATTGATGAAGGGTCTCTTAATCTCTCAGGGGCCATAACCAAACGGCGAAAGTATAGACAAAGCTAACGTGATTTGATCATGTTCAGCACACCCAAAACAAGTTAACGACTTTATTATTTTTCTACATTTCAATAAGACCGTTAGCAGGAATACATTGAAGGTGATATATGCTTACGATCACTGCATATGGGTGTATAGAGTTATCTTTTGAGCCCACCCAGAGGTACGGTGGTACTGACCCAACCGCCTGCCCATACACGTACGGTGGTAATGACCCACCCACATGCCCATAAACGTATAGTGGTACGGTACACATCAGGCAGTAAAAGAATTTTTATTCTTCAGAAAAGGATTTTTAGAGCAATTGAGGGTATACCTACAAGAACATCTAGTCCTAACATCTTAACGCTTCGCATGCAAAAATTAGTTTACCTTATTTTAAAGTAACACGTAATTATGTAAAAAAAAATATTAATGAAATGTGAGGTTGGTTAATTTATTAGAATTTTTAGAAACATAAAAGAACATAAAAAAATATATAAATTTATATTTACAGTTAAAATTATAATTTATAATGCTATTTTATTGTAGATGTACAGTTATAATGAAAAGTACAAATATAACAAATTTTCAACATTTTAGTTGAAACTTTTTAACAGTAAAAATTTTCTAAAAACCGTTTTCATCTATGATACAATAATAACTACAACAAAATAATATCCCAACTGCCAACAGAACTAGAAAACAGAGAAAAGAACGATGAGTGTTGAAAACTATTTGCTTGGGTGGAGCGACAGACCAAGGATATTTTCGTTTTACGCATGTGTAAAGGCAGGATACAGAGCCGCCCTCATGCATGCTCTGGATTGGCTGCCCCGTCCTTTTTCATTCATAGACGATTTACATTTTAGATAGGCTGAGGGAATTGACCAAAGACATGTGTAAGTCGATGCTGCAATCCAGCGGAAATTTTAGGAACTATCATTTACGCTATCGACAGAAATATTTCATTTCGGATATATTCGTTAACTGTGTTTGAGGCAAAGTAGAGGCTGCGTATATATTTGTTTGCCGCGTGCGAAGGGTTAAAAAGATTTTAGGTATTGCTTTACGCTCTGTGGTTTACATTTTAGACACTTTTTATTAAAACACATGTAACTTTTGTCTTTATTAACTCTACACACAATTAAATGACAAAACATAAATCTAAACTACAGACAGATTACCTTATCAGACAGTATAGTATCTTATCAACACAAGGGACTTTTGAGCTACTGAAGAAACACTCACAAGTGACTTTGTAGCCCTTGAAGAATATGGCCTACTTCCAGCTAAGTAATCGACTAGCTAATTGAAAATAACAACTTTGTACATGGATGTAAAACTCCATCACACATAGTAACTGAGAGTAAAGCTAGATCAGTCTCTGACGTTTAAAAGCCATCATAAAAAAACAGCAGTTCAAATTAAAACCAGGGCAAATGTACAACATCATATTGATATAACAATTGGGGGGGTAGCCAACACACAGTCCTGTGTTCAACTGCTTTGTTACAGGTTTATTCAGCTGCTGAGTACAGTGGCTCATGTATGACTAAGTAGCATACATACTAAAGTGATTGATGTTCAATTTAATAGAATCGTGAGAGCTATAAGTGGCGCTCTCATGGAAACTTCACTTCCTTGCCTCTCGGTCCTGTACAATATAGCTCCTCCAAAGTTATAACGTCATGAGGCACTACTTAAAGAATTCAATAAGACATTAGATTAGATTAGATACACCGGGTTGTGGTCCTGTCGCCAAGCCCACTGCGCCTAGACCCCATGGCCCTTTGCGCCCCGAGACTGGCGACAGTGTCACAAGAGACCAGTCCCCCTTATGAAGGACATGATCTCCCAGAGTGTAGCCCTTCTGATATCCTCTGGTTCCAGAAAAGCGGCACCCAGAGTCCTATACCTAAGAGATGAGAGAGCTCCACAATGACAAAAGATGTGTATGGAGCTCTCCTCATCCTCCTCGCAGAACCTACATGTGGAGTCCTCTATTAGGCCCATAATCTTCATGTGTCTATTAAGAAGATTGTGTCCGGTCAGCATACCCGTAACCGCCCTCACCTTGGTCCGGTTACAGCTCAGCAGATCTCCGCTGTACCTGCGACCCGGTCCTTGGATAAGAGCACGAGACTGCCTGAGCCCGGACTCGGTCCTCCATCTACTATCGTGTTCCTCAGAGGTCCACCTGTCAATTCTTCTTTTTATCTTTTGAAGAGGAATACCAAGAGTCGGCTCCGGCCCCAGCAGTGGGCATTTTGCCCCTCTCCTAGCCAGTGCATCGGCTCTCTCATTCCCATCAATACCAGCATGCCCAGGGACCCAAATGAGTCTCACCTGTTTACGCTGGCAGAGAGTCTCCAGGATCCCCTGGCACTCCCATACCAGCTTAGAGCTGGTACGTGGTGCCATGATCGCCTTTATCGCCGCCTGGCTGTCCGAGCAGATTGAGACAACTCCTCCGAAGCCACCTAGACGCATTTCTTCTTGTGTGGCTATCATGATAGCCATCACCTCCGCCTGGAAGATGGTTGCATGGGCCCCTAGAGGTACAGACAGAACTTTCCGTGCTCCCCTCCCGTACACCCCCGCACCCGCACCTTCTTCTATAAGTGAGCCGTCTGTATACCAGACGCTTCCTTTTACTTGTACGGGCTCAGTACTCCCCATCCTCTCATCTCTGCTTGGAAGGAAGGCCCTAACCCGCCTGTCAATTCTGTACTTAGGTACCATTAAGTCTGTTCCCATCGAAATCAACGGGTCCAGACCAATGTCCCTAGATAGTATACTCCCGTGGAGTCCTGGTTGGCCAGACAGCCAGCCACCAGTCGTCCTTATTATGAAGGCCGCTTTACAGGCCTCCCCTTTTACAAACAGGTCCATTGGGCGGAGCCCAGTGAGGACCTCCATCGCCGCCAATGGGGTTGTTCTAATTGCGCCTGTGATTCCCAGGCACGCCATTCTCTGACATCTGTCTAGTGTTAGCCTTGCACTATTCTGTGCCATAGCCGGCCACCAGACAACAGCCGCATAACATAATGAGGGCCGAAGTACACTCGTGTATAGCCAGTAAACCATCTTTGGTTTTAGACCCCACGTTGTCCTGATGGCCCTCCGAAAAGCCCAGAAAGCCATTCTGAACTTCCTGGCTTTCTCCTGAAGGTGCTTGAGCCAGTTCAGTTTAGCATCCAGGATAACCCCCAGATACTTAACCGACCCTGTAGCTCTTAGCTCCATATTTCCCATGGTGGGCATGTATAGGCCATCCAGCCTCTTCTTCCTAGTGAAAAGTACAAGTTCTGTCTTGTTAGGATTAACAGAGAGCCCCTTGTCCCTACACCACCTTTTTAGGTATCTCAAGGCAGCCTGGACGATGTCCTACACCGTGCTGGCAAACTTACCAACGCCCAGTATACACACATCGTCCGCCATATACACACCCCCATCCCGTTCCGCCACACATATACCCCCATCCCGATCAGCGCCCTTAGTAGGTCATCAACCACCAAGGACCACAGGAGAGGGGAAAGGACGCCCCCTTGGGGGCAGCCGCTGCCGACTACAACCTGAACTGACCCTTCGTTCAATGTTGCCTTAACCGTTCTGCTGTGTAGGTAGGCCTCAATCCATCTGACAATGATGCCATTGACGCCCGTCCTAACGACAGCATCGATCATAGACTGTAGGGAGACATTATTGAACGCCCCCTCTATGTCCGTGAAGACACCCATGGCTAGCTCCTTCTGCCGAATCGTCCCCTCAACCCTCGTGACGAGTCTATGAAGAGCCGACTCCGCAGATCTCCCAGCCATGTATGCGTGTTGGTTTGTATGGAGTGGGTTATCTCTCAACACCCCGTCTCTCATATGCCTGTCGACCAGCCTCTCCAATGTCTTTAAAAGAAAAGACATGAGGCTGATCGGTCTGAAGTCTTTAGGTCTGGAATGTGTACCCCTTCCAGATTTGGGGATATACACTACTTTTGCGGTCCTCCACAGCCTTGGGATATAACCCAAGGCCAGGGAGGCCCTACAAATTACGGTCATGTGGGGTAGGAGCGGCTCCAGACCCCTCTGCAAGTGCACAGGTAGGATGCCATCCGGCCCAGCGCTCTTGAAGGGGGCGAAGCACTCAACAGCCCACCTAATCCTTGCTCTGTGACAACCTTCTTTGCCTCACTCCAGTCCCCGTGCGAGGCCCCAGTGCAAGCCCACCCCACCAAAGTGGGGGCCCGCCGCCGGTTCCTCGACGGATCCCGGGAAGTGAGTCTCAAATAAAAGTTGCAAGGTCTCTTCTTCTGAACTGGTCCACTCCCCATCCTCTCTAATGAGGGGTCCCAGTCCTCCCCCAGGGTCCTTAGCCAGCACTTTGTGTAGCCTAGACATCGCTGAGGTTGTCTCTATAGAGGAACAAAAGTCTCTCCAGGATTTCCTGGAGAATCTACGAACCTCTCGCCTGTAGTTTCTTTGGGACTCCCGGTAGGCCAGCCAGTCGGCATCAATACCGGACCTGCTGGCCTTGCCGAGGAGCCTTCTGGTTCTCCTTCGATGGTCCTCTAATTCTCGGGTCCATCTCCGGCTTCGAGCATCCCTTTGTGTCAAAGGGCAGTTATTCTCATAAGATGTGATTACAGCCTCCGTAAGGAGTGCCGCCCTCTCCTCTAGATCCTGCCCAGATCGAATCTGGCCTTTAGGAATTAGATCCAGTCTGTCAGATAGTTCCACCGAATAGGAGGCCCAGTCTGTCTGTCTGGGATTCCTGTACACCCTCTTTGTTGTCTGCCCCTCAAGCACAAAGCAGATGTGTCTGTGGTCCGACAACGAGGGTTCCTGCGAAACTTCCCAGTCCCCTATGTCATGAAACATTGAGGCTGAGACCATAGTTATGTCTATAATCTCCCTCCTAATGATGTTCGAAAAGGTTGGGAGATTACCCTTATTTAGTACCAAAAGATCGGTACCGCCAAGGTATTCTGCAAGAGCAAGGCCCCTCTCATTTGTGTCACTGCTTCCCCAAACCTCATTGTGAGAGTTGGAGTCACAGCCGACCACTAGCTCAAGGTTCCCGCTCCGGCAGTAATCCACCAACGCCACCATCTCTCTTGATGGTGGGAGGGTCGTCCTATCGTATGGGAGGTATACTGATGCAACCACCAGTTTCCTCCTTACGCCATTAACCTCTTGCAGTTTAATAATCGCTGCAACCACATCTCCTCCACAGAATTCCGGTATGAGCCAACTATCCACGCCTGCAACCAAAATGGCCGCCCGCGGCTTCAGCCCGCCCGATCCCCCGTAGAGCTTATATGTAGGAATGTTGAGACCCTTAATACAGTTATCCCGAATCCACGGTTCCTGAATAAGAGCAACATTAACCCCTCTATCTCTTACAGTTCTAGCTAGTATAGTAGAGGCCTCAATACTATGATTGAGGTTGGCTTGTATAAAACTTACCATTACCTCAACTCCAGCTCCTTGTCCCTTGGCCCCCCTCTTGCTTCGGGTAGCCTAAGCTCCTCCTCTTACCCGGAGGATCTGCCGGTGTGCCAGGTCCAGGTTTCCCCGGACCCTGGGCCACCGACGTCCTTTCCCCCTCCTCCCCCAGATTCAGCGAGTCCATGCATTCCTGCAGGACTTGCACCTCTAGGGAGGGAGGGTGTGGCGCGGATGAGATAGACTCTTCATCCTCATCCATCCGGGCCTGAGACTCAAGTGCGAAGGCCTCAAAGGCCTCCTGCGTGGTCCTGATATTGCCAGACTGGGCAGGGTCCGAAGACTCGCCGCCCTTGTCTGCCTTCACATCTGAGTTGGGCTGCTCCCTTACCTCTGGCACGTTCAGACTTGTTTCTTTTTGCTCTTTGTTCATGTTTAGTGATTGTTGTGTATGTGTATGTATGTGTGTGTATCGGTGTTCAAGTTCCAAGGGCCATCCATATTTCGTTTGCCACCTCCCCTCGAGCGCACCCCCGCCCCCAGGAACCCCTGTGGCCTCGGAAGTGCCCCCCTAACCCATTTACACGGTCCCATCCAGTCACCAACTGGCAGTGTAAACAGGATCAGGATTTTCGCCAGCTGATAGGGCAGCCACCACATGCTGGTGAGGCCAGGTCGGGCCCCTATACTATCTGGCAGCCCGGTGTGCCATCCCGGTTTTAACATCTGTACCCTCAAGAGCCCTAGGGTCATAGTACCCGCGGTTTGGCGGCTCCAGTCCTACTTCTAGCCCCTGAGACGGTGTCATGTAATTGTATGGGTTGGGTGTGGTGCTGAGTTCAGGGTCCGCGGGGTCACTGCTCCCGTCAGCTGCACACCTCAAAGACAGGATGGAACATTTGCTATCCGCCACCTGCGACCCGCCCAGTAGCTGAGGCTCGCCGTGGGAATAAGACATTAACTCAAAATTTAATTTTAATTGGCTTTTGTTTGCTATCATTAGTAAAACAAATAATAAAAAGTTGTTTTCAAACCCAATTTTAAAATATTTGTAGGATACCAGCATAAGTTTAATAGCCTTGTATTTTCCAACCATCTCTTAATCCTGACCTAAATATTGACAAACTATTGACTCTTTTAAAAAATTGATGTCTAAAAATTAAAAAAAATTATCGATCCCCATAGTAGTAGATTGAATAAAACTTATAGTCCACATTTATTAACAATAGTAAATAAGATTTATTTTATAGTATGAAAAAATAACTGATCAACAGAATATAATAATAATATGTTAAATAAATATTATCCTACTAAGAAACCTTATAAAGAAAAACAAATGATTTAATCAATAACTGATCGACAGAATATAAATTAACATGTCAAACAAATATTATTGTACTAGAAAATCTTAAAAGGAAAAAGAAATGTTAACCTTAACTTTTTTGGATGGTTATTTTATTCTTAGGAAACAATGTAAGGGAGCGAGACGTGCCTCAAACATCTGACCGAGTGTTCTCAGATTTCACCACTGATGAAAGACGAATACTATATGATTATGTTGTGTCAAGGACATCTGCTGCAGTGCCACGTCTCAGTGAATTTAGCCTTCCGTAAGTTTCTCTTCAAGCATTCTTCATTTATACTTATATTCATTAGTAAGACGCCGATTGTCAAGATATGAGTGATGAGTGTAGATAAACAAGTGTACTCATTGTTACTAACTAAGGTCAACTGTTCCTCAGAAACAACTATTTATTAAAAGCCCAATAGTCAGGGCAATATATATAGAGGAGGTTACAGGAGAGAGACTGACTTGGAGTAACAGACAATGCTATGTCCATATGTCTGAAATACAGGCCTAGTGAGGTCTCCATGAGGCTTAACAGTGAAAATTTTCCAAACTAAGCTTGCCACTTTAGTTAAAATTTGGGGTTTCTGTTTAAATACTGTAATTAATTATATAATTAATGTAATTTTTAATCTAACCAAAAAATGCTAGGAACTATGTACACAATAGAAGACTGTGTATGTAACAAAGTGGTATAAGACTGACTTACCCAACCACACACATAACATCTTAACGGCCTGTCCGGTTACTCACATATTCACAGCCCTCCTGCCCACCCCCAGATATGACTGATGATACACAATGAACAGATATTTTAAAGATAAAATCAAGCCACCTACCATTAACCCATTAGCGATGTAATTAATTAAAAACAAATAAACGAAAGGGCAAGTACTTGAATAACTAGCTAAAAATGAACAAACAAGTTGCGGTGACTGGTGCTGTTGATTAAACAGTCAACATTAAATTAGAAGCATCCTACCGCTATTCTGTCATGTCGCCACACCGTTTTCTAAGAACGAGCCTTGTCGGGCCATCTAGACTCATACTCGCAGAAGGATGGTTCTAATTACACCAGTCACATTTTTGCAACCCTACTGGGATCAGTTGCAGACTCCCAAAAACCTAAAAGAAGGCAAAATCAATAGCATTGAGAAATTACTACTCTCCTGCAATCTCTTTAAGTAATATTGATGTCTTAGTATTGTCATCGAACAACACTAAAAAAAAACTAGGTTCTGTATAAATTTTTAGCTGTATCACTATTTAGCCGAATGCTTTCATACCACTGGTCATTTTTTTTTTTTTTTTTTTTATTTAAGGAAACAATTTGATTGAAATCCGATTAAAATACCCCAAACTTTCTAACTTAAATTGCAACTAATAAATACTAATTATCAACATGCAATTAATAAATTAAAATGTTGTAGATATTTAACTCACATTAAAATAAACAAAGTAAAACTATAGCATTGTGTGAGTTCGCATTCAACCACAACTTTACCAGGCCATTAAATAAAGACCTTAATAAAGACATACATAGTATATTTTTTAGAAAAATAATAAATAAATATAATAAAGACATACATACAGTTAGAATCCTTGATACCGCCATCTCGGATCATTAAACTCAGGAGATGATTATAAATAATAACCGACTTAAAGCTAATTCCCCAGTATTCATTACGAAGAGAGATTTGCGGGATAATAATGTTGAAACTCTAAATAAATTACTAGAAAAGGAAAACTGGGATTTCCTCAACAAAATTGAAACAGCAAACGAAATGTTTGAAGCTTTTAATAACTGCTTTATTTATTATCTGGATATTTGTTATCCTCTGAAGAAGAGTAAGAGTGGGACAGGGGCTATTGGAAGTAACTGGATTACTCCAGAAATCCTTGCTTCTGAAATCTTGAGGACCACGGATGATGATAAATTAAAGCAAGAATTAAAAATTCTAAAAAACAAATACAGAAAAGATATAAAAACTGCCAAGGCTTTCCAAATCAATAATAAACTCAAACGATCAAAAAAACTTTTCAAAAACAGCTTGGTCAGTTATCAATAACATTAAAAATAAAATAAATGCTAAACCAATTAGGCTAAATTTAAATGGACAGATTGTGAATGATCAATTGGCAGTGGCTACAGCATTCAATGAGTTTTTTGCCGCTGTAGCTAACTGTGGATCAAACCTGAGCGATATGCAACGCCAACCTGTTCTGGAAAAGGGGCCTGGCACTTCAATGTTCTTATCTCCTGTGTGTCATGCGAAGGTGGAGCGTGTTGTCCGGGATTTCTCAACTAAAACCACTTCTGATTTCAATGATATTTCAACCTGGCTAATCAAAAGATGTTCAAAAAATATATTGGAGCCACTTACGACAATAATAAATTTTTCCTTTAGTACTGGCGTTTTTCCTTCCATGTTAAAATTAGCAAAGATAGTCCCAATATACAAAAAAGATGATTCTTGCCTAGCCAACAATTATCGTCCAATTTCTCTTTTACCGGTGATAAGTAAGATTTTCAAAAAACTTTTTCTAAATCAACTACTAAAATTTTTTGAAAAACATAAAATTTTTACTGACAACCAGTTTGGTTTTAGATCTGGCAGATCAACAATTGATGCAGTCACTCTGTTGGTTGATTTTGTCATGGAGGCCTTTGAGGATCGTAAACAGATGCTAAGTGTCTTTCTCGATCTCTCAAAGGCATTCGATTGCGTAAATCACAAAATCCTTTTGCAGAAGCTCTGGCGCTATGGTGTTATCACCACATGTGTAGTTGCAGTCCTACCTCAGCGACCGTAGCCAATGTGTGAAGATTGAAAACGTTGTTTCTAAATTCATCAAAGTGCACCATGGAGTCCCTCAGGGTTCCATCCTTGGTCTCATTTATGTGAATGATCTGGAGGAATCAGTCACAAATGGAAGATTCATTCAATTCGCAGACGACACAACTCTCTGCTTTAGAGCTGCTTCTCAGCCTGAACTGGAAATACAAGCTTTTGTCAATTTGAATTCTTGCATCCAAAAGTTTTTGAATGACAATCTCCAAACAAATTGTTCAAAGACAACTTTTATCAAATTTTCGTTGCGGTCTCACGATTCAGAGACCTCAACCACTGTAATGGTTGATGATGTTTCTCTTAAGGAAACTGACTGTACCAAATTCCTGGAAATATACCTGGATAAGGGATTGACCTGGAATAATCACATAGATAATGTTTGCTCTAGGGTTGCAAAAGGTATCTTTGCTTTGCGCAATCTCTCGAACTACTGCTCTTTAGAAATTCTACTAATGGCCTATTATGGCCTCGTGTACCCCCATCTCTCGTACGGCATAATATTATGGGGCAGTAGTGCAAACACCCTTTTTGATGGAATTTCTAAACTCCAGAAAAAAGCTGTGAGTCATTTTGAAATTAAAATGCAGAGAGTCATGCAGAACAGCGTTCAGGGAGTTGGAACTGCTGACTCTTCCTTGTCTTTACATCCTTGAGACGGCGTTGTACTATCGCTACAAATGTAGTTTGACTAGCGGCAGTGATGTCCATGGATATGAGACAAGGGCGACGGCCGTCTACCGCATCAAACAACACAAGACGGTGGCGTTTTAACGCCTTCCCTCGCAGATGGGAGTCAGATTGGTCAATGTTCTCCCTGAATGAATTAAATCTCAAACTTCCCAAAAATTATTTAAATCTTGGCTGAAAAGTCACCTTGTGACTATTGCTTTTTATACAGTTGGTGAGTTCATGGACCACCATCATGGGAATTTATAGAATGCCCGGTCACTCCAGCACTTTGGTGACAAATTCATGCTTTGTCTAAATTAAGAATTAAAATCTATAATACATTTTTAACCCTGCTAAAGATTTTAACCAACTTAATAAGCCTTAAGCTAACTATTAATAAGCTTAATAGCCTTAACTAGCTTTAACTTAATTGTACGCTATTTATTGTACCTTTGTACATTTACAAATAAAGAATTTTGAAAAAAAATCTTTTTGTTTTGGTTATGGTTGTTTTTATATATGAGATATAAAGTAAAAAAAACTGCTGATAATTTACAGCAAATTGTGATGTCTTTAGAAAATGACATCATAAATAAGAACACAGTCAAGGCTCAATGCTAAACAATACAATTGTCGTCAGAGAATGGAAAAACATTTACATACTTCAAGCAGTGACATATTGAATCTACTAAATAAATATTTATGCAACTTCTGTTTCTAATTGGTGATTTTAAAATAAACATTAAATTAGTGATATTATCTTAATAAATTTAAAAAAATTTTCATTTTTATCAATTTACACCAAATTAGTTGTTTAAATACAATAACGTAATTGGTAGACCATGAAGATAACAAATATTTACTCTAAATATAATTTTCTGATAAGAGTTTCCAAATCAAGTATTTCACCTTTTCAACAATTACTACAAAGATGAATGTGCTATATTTATCATAAGAATATAGACAAGTTTGGAATTATCTTTATTTTTAAAATAAATCTAACAAACCCTTATTTTAGTATAACATAAAAGTGATTTTTAACAAATATATAGAACTTATTTCATGATCATCATTGGAAAATGTGTGATCAATTAAAGCAACGTCACAGTTCAAATAATTTCAATGCCATCTTATCAATTTACATATTATAAATTGTACTTAGTTTATTTGTCATTTAATTTAATTTTATAAATATTGTTGACTCCACTAACTTTACCATAGAAACCTTAAAGATCTATATAATGATCCAATCAGAACATTTTGGTTGGATCAGTGACCAATTTTATCAAAGATACGCTTGAATGGGGAGTCTTTTTATGACTTAAGCATGTAATGCAGTAATTTTTTAAAAATATTTATTGAAATTAATAACGGCTTCCTTTTAAAAAAAAATATTATTTTACTTTTACAAAAAGGTTTGTCATTCAGTGCCATATTTAACAAATGATGATTTTTATTTATCAAATGTATCTCACCAAAAAGTACCCTTAAATTTCTTAGAAATTGTGCTGGATTTAGTCTTTTTTATCAAAATGCATTTAAGTTTCCATGATTAGTTGAGGTTTACCGAGGACCAAAAACATTGAACATTTGAGCACACTCTTCTTAGTTTCATTTGCACCCCATCCCCAATCAACTGCGTATGCCAGTCGGGTAATAGAACTTTGTTTATTTCTTAACATTTTCTTATTTTATAGATTTTGATGATTATGTCAAATTAATCCAAAGAACTTTGTTACTGATTAAAAAACAGGATAGCATTCTGAAAAATTAAAAAAAAATTATGACTGCCCGAGTTAATTTGAGTGTGTCTGATCACCTTGCTATGTTTAGTAAATTTACAATAGAATAAAATTAATTTGGATTTGTAATTAATAGTGCCTATTTAAATTGCAGACCTCAGAAAGTTTTTTTTACTATTACTTTTACTACAAAAAATCCTGTTGTAATATAAAGAATTACTCGATTGATTTTATCAAATGTTAAATCTGAATATATAGATAAATTTTGTCAACATTTTTAGCATTGAGTTTTCTATTTTGTTGTGTATATGAAATAAAATTATTTATATCCAGATTTGAGATAAATGCGTGAATTTAATATAGAATGCATGAATTTTAATATTGTATGCAATTACTGACTGTGCTCACGGCTAGTGACATCTGGTCGTAGGCGAGGAGTGAAGAGGGGGCTCTTTTATGAAAACATTAGGCTGTACAAACATTTGTTTTGAACAAGTATTAAATATCTATTATTACTATCAGCTGATGTTTATTATTCAATATTTGTTAATAATACGGTTAGTAGCAAAACTGCCACGCACACAGACTAATTGTTCGGTCAGTAATGATTTAGGCCTTTTTGCAAAATGCTGTGCATAACGCCCTAAATTAATCACTTAACTGTATAAACCAGCTTGCATTTTAATATCATATAACTTAAGATCAGATAACTGCTATCTAGTAAATTAATTTACAGATATATCACTCTTTAAAATTTTTCTTGTTATGGACACCTCTAGGAATTATTATAAAAATATCTTTTTAATCAATGTGCGAATCTGAAATATATTCACATCTTCTATTCACTTAACAATATGGATTTTTAATTTGCCTTTGTGGTCAATGTTCAATAAACAAAAAGCAACTAATGTTTTGTCCTACAGAAGTGGAGAGGAAAGTAAGCGAGAGCCACTCACAAAGGAACAGTTGATGGCTGCAGAGAGAGATGCCAAGAGACGGAGAGTGCGCTACCGAACCGCCAAAGTTCACACCAAGAGCAAGAACTACTCTGAGGTCAGTGTTACCAACTGATAATAAACTGACTTATTATCAGTTGGTAAACAAATTGTATCAAGCTTGCTGAGATTTCAAAATACATTATTTTGAAATTTACTATTATGAAATTTTGTGTGCACATCACCTCATATTGAGGTGGTAACATTTTATGAACGAACCAATCACCTCAATTTGAGGTGATCAAAATTCCTTGGGTTAAAGAAATAAAACCAATGTTACTTTTAAAATTTTTAAATTAATAATGACATCTTTTTAAAATGAAATGAAAAATCCTTTATTTATTTGGTGAAGTTAGGACAATAGTCCTCTCTACAACTTAACCACAATAATCTTTAATGGTAAATTGGGCATAAAAGTAAAAAATTATGTCCTTTAAAGTATAATAAGTATTCCATTTTATTTAAATATATATATATATATATATATATATATATATATATATATATATATATATATATATATAAATATATTGAAATTAAATAAAGCAAAACATGATAAAATCGGCAAGAAAATAGCTGTGTCCTTTTAAGTGTAATTTTTCCATTTTGTTAAAAAAGTATATTGGAAATAAATAAAGCTAAACAATTTTACTAATTAAGCTATTCTTGAATCTTTACAAAACAAAATTATTTTGTGGGGACATGCTCATAAGGGTACAATAATTTGAATGTTAATATTCAACAAACGCAGTATGTGTTTTAGTTGATACCGTTTAGCTTTTAGTTACAGTTTTGTTCTTATAAAAAAATAATCTATATTTCATTTTTTGCTATCTGTGGATTGTGCTATCTGCTAGTGGTAGATGGAATTTCCTTACAGTCAATAGTTAAAACAAACATTATTTTAAGAAGCTATAGAGTCTAAATATGTAAATAAAATGTTACTTAATAGGCTTAATTTAAGTTTAATAATTTTGCTTTTACTGTATAATTAGTAAAGATTCACTAAATTGCTTTGAGTTTTCTTCTAATGTACAGTTCTTGGGAATTATATATTTTTTTTTTGAGATTTAAATGTTTTGTTTAAAGGTGATGCGGGAAGTAATTAATAATCAAATGCTGGCATATGAAGACTGGCTGAGGGAGCAGTGTGGTATAACTGGACCATCCACATCCACTTCTCTCTCAGAGAACACAAACAGCGAGAAACCCGTCAAGAACAATCAAGAGATGGTTTGGCTGGATTGGGACTACAGAACAAATCCTCATGTTCGCTGGAAATACCTATTAGAACAAGAAAAGAGAAGAGCCAGAAAAAAAGATGCAGAAAGTAGTAGTCAAAATCAAAAAAGAAATCACAAAGAAGCTAGTACTTCAAGAAGGAGCTCTCAAAGTGATGAAATAAAGAAATGTAGTTACACTGAAAATCAGTGGAAGCACAGATATAGAAGTGACTTAAAAGAAAAGGACAGAGAAAGTAGAACAAATTATTTAAACAAAGAGCATCATAGAGATTATTATAAAAGAAGTGATAGAAATGATGAATCATCAAAAAGAGATAGAATAGATTATAAATATTATAAAGATAATAGGCATCATAGTCAAGTAAAAGAGGAAAGAAATATGTATGGGTACGATGCAAGGCACGGAGAATATCAGTCTAAACGTGAGTATTACAAAAAGTACAAGCATGATGATGTAAATGCTCTTAAATATAACAAACAGCATGGTGAGCGAGATTTCAAAGATAATATCAAAAAAGAATATGATGAGTATTCTAACTGTAGTGCTTCTCTGAATGATTATTGTAATGATGAAAGGCACAAGTCATCGGAGAAACATAAAACACATGAGGATCAAGCTGGTAATACTGATAGTGATAAACTATCAGATGCGTCTACAAATGATAGCTACTCCAGGAAACAATCTAAAAGAAAAAAGAAAGCAAAGAAGAAACACAAGAAAAAGCATAAATCAAAACACAAGTCTAGGCATAAGAGTTGTTCAGAATCATCTAATTAGTTTTAAGAATTACTTTTCGGTTTCATTTTTTAGTTTAAGTGTAATACTATGTCAGAAAAGTAACACATGTCCAATACAATAAGAAAACACTTTGTATTTTCATCTAATTTTCGGAAAATGTTGCATAAAATTTACTGTGTTTCATCTGTCACATCTATATGAGCTTGTACTCTATAACAATAATGATTTTTCACTAAAAAAACTGTTCATCTTGTATAGTGTTTGTAAAATTGTCTCACAAATTAAACATTGTTGTTCAAAAACTAGTTGTTTTAATTTTCTCAAAGATTTTTTCACAACATGTAGGTATAGCGTTTTTTGGTAAATTAATTGGATAGCACAATGAGTGAAGTTCACAAGCAGGCTTCTGACCTTATGAGTTTTGGCAAGTAAAGTTAAAAAAAATTATGTCTCTAATTCTTATAGATTAAAAATCCTACAATAAGGTATGGTTGTTTTGTTCACAACGGAGCATTACAAACATAAATGGTCAACACTTATCTGTAGTAACATTGCACCCAAAAACCTAACCAAAATCAGAATCACACTTAGTGAAAAACCTTGAAAGAAAAGTAGTTCAAAGTCATGACTTTTTATTTTTAAGTGTTGTCTTTACATATGAAAAATATTCAATACTTAAGTCATTTTGTTATGTAGTAATAATATTTTGCTTAAGATAAAATGTTAATAGTTAAGAAATTGAAAAAAAAAATCATAATAATGTTTATTACATAAACGTGTGTAAGTACTGTAATTTCTTTTTAAACTGGTTAAATATTTTAATAATTTTATGTTCATGTAAACTGTTAAAATTGAGATTTTAAATTAAAGAAAGATAACAATATCTCTCAAAAAAACAATGTAACAATAAATATTCGTCAGTTAGATAATTATTGTGTTAGGAGGCGTGTTTTTAAAGTAAGTACCGTTTTTGAATCCCCCCGCTGTAGCGCTGCGGTCGGCATTCAGCCCGTTGGCAAGCCACAGCCGCCGTTACGGATACATTTGACCGTATTTAAGGTTGTTTATGACTATTTGGAATTCTTCATCCAATTGAAAATGCCGCCAACTGTAACAGTACATGTGATACGTTTTTGTAATGCTAAGGGCATGAAAGCAGCTGGCATTCATTGAGAGATCTGTGAAGTTTATTGAGAAAACAGAATGAGTGATGAGATGGTATGGAAATGGATGAGAGCTTTTAAGGTGGCCATACGAATGTGCATGGTGAGGAACGAAGTCGGAAACCTTCACTCATTACTGATGACTTGGTAAAAAGTGTTGATGAAAAAAGTCAGAGAAATCAGACTTATGTTGTGTCTTCAAGTGTCAAGAAGTGCGATTTATTAAATTGTGACAGAACATTTGAAGTACGGAGAGTTATGCTTACGCTAAGTTCCCAAAATGCTGACGGAAAATCACAAAAACAAATGTTTGGCGAGAATCACAAAAACAAACGTTTAACCAATCTCCCTCATTACTAGATCATTAGAATCATGTTTACTAGATTTTTAAAACAAAATTGTTATGGTGACAGCTCACGATGAATGTCAGAAGCTTTCACGCCCTTAGCATTAAGAAAACTTATCACAACATGTACTTTACAGTTGTGGGCATTTTTAATCGGAGGATGAATTTTAAACAGTCATAAGCGACCTTAAATACAGTCGAATGGATCTGTAACGACGACTGAGGCTTGCCAACATATAGTAGTACCCAGCTCGCATGCGCTAAATGCTGACCGCAGCACTACAGCAGCGGGATTCTAAAATTGTACTTATTTTAAAAACACGCCTTGTATTAAAATTAGTTTTTAAATGTCTAATTTTACTCATTTTTCAAGTTTATTAATTACCGTATTAAAAACTATACTATATTTCAAGATGTTCGATATCCTGTCATTAGACTCAAACTGTCTAATATTTGCTATAGATCCAATAAAAAAATATCAGGAAAATCCAAAAAATAAATGTATTTAGATTTACAGTATTATACAGTTGTTTGCATGTTTTAAGACAAATGCAAGAGATTTCATGGATAAAAGATGAATGTAGAAATCTGTGTAGTTAAGTTAGTAATTCCAATTGGTTTATTCTTAGAAACAGCTGTTTATCAATTAGTCACTGCTGCAAGGAATTCTCATGAAATCCGAACCATTTGGTTTTCAATGCTCTAGTCCCCTCTTTGTCCCATCACTTAACCTAAGAATTCTAAACCTATCCAGTCCTATCAACATTACAATAAAGAGATAACAACTTATTATTTATTATTCAAATACCTTAACTACGAATAACTGGTTCAATGTTATCACTTATTTTATGTACAAAAAATAGATTTGTTCATCCAATATTCAAATATGTGACTATGTATAAGAATGGAGCATTAGTGTAGTCACATTTAATACAGCTGAAACCACTCCTAGTGGCTGACCTCCCAAGCTAATCAAATAACTGGCCTATATATTTATATTACGTGAACTATCTATTGTAAGCAATACATACTCAAGGGCATTATGCCACTGGATCCAGTAATATTCCTAAATTATTTATGCAGATCTTTGGTTTAATATTTTGGAAATTAAAGATAAAAAAGTAGACAATACAAATTATGAACAAAATTGTTGGCCATACAGTGCAAATAGTAAATAGAAATACAGTTGCAAAATCCTGTTTAACTCTTAATTTATGAGTAGCAATTTTTATTGTAGAGATTGGCTTAAAATTATAGGGGGCAGGATTTTCTGAGTTCAAATCACAGGGATAAATTTTTAATTCTTAGAGAACATGTTTTTGAATATGAATCACAGAGATCTCAGTATGTATCTTTAATCTTTGAAATTGTTATATTTTGTTTCAATAGTTTTTCAATGAGAAGAAACCAATTCCAATGTTTAGAGGTTTTAGAAATTCAAATTAGCAAGGTAAGACTATATTTTGATATTATAATTCTCTGTTTAATTTTACTTTACTGTCATATTTAGGTATGTTTTCACTATACACTGTATTTAACAAAGCTTGTGTTGAGATTACAATAAAGAGTTAAGTTATAATTGTTTAATAGAGTTGCATAATCCAACATTGTTTATTATCCCTCAAATTATTTTAATATCTCTGAGGATATGATTGCAAAAGGGTTCACTATTAGAGGATGCTTACAATAAATTGCATGGCTGAGTGAGTTAAGTTCTAGAAGAAGCTCTCTTGAAAACAAATAATTGATTGTTTTATTAACAAGGTTAAGCATTAGACACATAATGGACATGTTGGCTTCCCATGTGGCTAGAGAGGGAACAAAACTGTTAATTAAAAGTATAAATACCTGGAAACAATAAACCTTGCTATCAAAAGCTTTTTAAAAAGAGCCAGTAATGATATCTGAAATCTAGTTAAGGTCCAAATCAACTCCTGCTCTAACTAAGAATAATATGTTAGTAATAAAACAAGTTTCTGTAATATTCTTCTACAATATCTTTTAGGATTTCCATATTTTCCCAAAAGCTTTTAAAAGAGAGCCAGAAAATAGTATCTGAAATCAAGTTTTAGTCTAAAAAAGTTCCTGCTGTAATTAAGAATAATTAATTAAAGTTACAGCTTGTTTTTTATTTAAAAAAAAACAAGTTAATTATTTGTTTTTTAATTACAAAGTTTTTGCTACAGTTTTATTACAAGTTTTTTGAATAGCCTTATATAAAATACTATACAATTTTTAGGTAATCATTTTGGTACTATTGAACTAAATTGATTAAAAAACATATATTTTTGAAGCATAAAATCTGGGAATGTATTGTACTACAGAAGTATTGTTTAACCTTTCATAATAAAAACAAAAAATTCCCTAGAGATACATTTTAATTTGCATTTATTTATACAATGTGGCCATTTTATATAACCGTTAATTTTATACAAGTAGATTTCCCACCCAAAATTAAATTTTGAGTCTCAAATTATCAGCTGTTTTTTTGGAGCGCTAGTGTAGTCCCATGTAAATGTAACGCAGTTTAAACCAGTTGTGGTTGTGGGCCTCACTAACTAACAAAATTACAGGCACAAATATTCCTATTAAATGGAATATCTATTAGATGCTATGTGGCCAAAGAGGTACACTCAAAATCTGCTTTGAATGAGATCAGCTTCAAAAGTGAATGGGTAGTTTTCCTCCTTCATATTTGTTGTAGTGAAATGGAATCATGTGTAGGTACATTTTGAATATATGTATGTATAAAAGCTAGAATTGAGATTACAAAAGAATTAAGTGATAATTTTTTTAATAGAGATGTGAGAAAATGATTGAAAGAACTCGCAATTAGTGTCAATAAGTAATATAAGTCAGTGTGGACACTTTTTACCTATTGTGTATTGAAAAATGAATCCATTATGGTGTAACTTCTACACAGATTTGACTTATTATTAGGTCATCATCAAATAATTGGTCGGTAGCATAGTTGGTTCAATCCTAGCTTCATGTGCTAAAGGTTCTCAGTTCGATCCCAATCAGAGTCAATACATTTTGAGAAGAATCAGCTGATAATCACGGGCTGTTCATTTGTCATTGGGCTATTAATTAATTACACTTTCTAAGGAATAGTCGGCCTTAGTTTGTAACAATGACTACATTCACTCATCACACTCATTCGAAATCCATATTCGCCCATATCTTGACGATCGGCGTCTTATGAATAAATAAAATAAATAAATAATTCATTGTTAAGGTATTTTTAAAACAAAATTGTGCATATTACTTCATATCAAAATGGCAGTAAATTTTCATAGTTAATTTTATTTAGGCCTATTTTATACATTTGCACTTATTCACTTTTTTATTACACAATACCTGTTCCTGTCAGATAATTATTTAATTATATTAATTATGATTATAATTAAATAAGTATAGTTGAGGCATTGTTGCCAATAAGGGTTTAAGATATGTAATGTTTGTGTGAATAATTTTGGTATAAATTAATATGATTTTGGGTTTGAATTCCTTATAAAATATCGCTTTTCACCACCAAACTATAAATATCATTTACCAGTTATATGTAAATGTTTCATATTTACATATGCAAATGCTGTAAAAGCAAGCCATCTACTGTACATAAGGGACATTTGTCATTGTCGCATAAACTAGGTTATCGCAAGTAGAAGGGTTTAGTATGAGTGCCATCAGCTGATGGATGACTAAAGCTGGCAGGTGGTGAGATAGGACATGATGGGACGTGATTTTCTCCTCTGTTATTACTTGTAAATTTACATAAGTTTATGTGACAAAAGTTATATAAGAAGTCTACTAGTGTTTTCAAACAGATTCATCTCGGTAAGCATAATGGTTAGTTTGAGACACAAACGGCTGCCTTCAGGACTTGCTTGTTTGGTTTTTATTTTGTTATCCAGTTCAGGCAGTTCTAGAAGTTCACATTTGGAAGAGCCTCAGAGGCAACCCATTCCTCCGTCATTCTTGTCATCACCATCTTATGGTAAGTAAATTAAAATCCACTTTGGTGCCAAATTATTGCAGTCACTTAATTATTACCTATTCTCTCCAGTTTGCATCTATCATTTTGGTTAAAAATTATTTTTCCTGTGTTATTCAATTCAAAATCACTTTATTTACAGTGCACATTTTGTACAACTGAACAGCGTCAAAATATATTTCTAATTTTACGTCTAAAAGTACGTCTTAGCCAAGTATATATAATGTATTGAAGGAAGAGGTGGATAAATACTCATCTAGAGAAAACAAAGTTTTTTTTTAATGTTCAGTTTCTATTAAAACTTGTTTGATTTTATTTCTTCTTTAATAACGTGGGGAAGATTTTTTCAAAACTTAACCTCAAATTGGTTGGCTTTTTTCCATAAAGCTTCAAATTGTTTTGGAGTTATTTCTGGTACTATACAAGTGCAGCGAACAATCTGATTCTAAATTGCTTGAAAATAATAAAATAGCTTTTTCATTATTTTTGGCAATAAGAGTTGTTTAAAAAATGTTCTACACATATACTATTAAGATTTAAAATGTTTTAAAATACTCTTTTAATGTTTCATTATATTTTCAATTTAATATGATTCTTATAGCTCTTTCCTGTTGGTGCTTTATTAAATGCTATCTTTATTCTTTTTTTACTATCCTAGCCAAAGAGAAGTGTATCAAAAGATATAGGAGAATTGATATTTTCAAAACAACTTTTTTTCTTTTTTTTTTTCCAAAAAAGGACATTCTATATAGGGAATGTATGTTTGGGACTGGTAAGTGTATTAATATGATTGTATGAACTCAAGTTTTAATTTATAGGTAACCTTAAAAACTGATTCTGCTTTTATTTCCATTTGTTTGTATGTTGTAAGTAATTATTGGTAATTATAGTACTTTATTCTAGTAAGTTTGAAATAGGATGAAGTTTTTGAGCATTCAGAATTAGATTGAGCTCATTAAATTAATGTACAATATTCTCCAATCCAATAAAGCTAAGTATATTCACCTGTCCTACATTTTTTCTGATACTTTCAAGTTAAAGTCGTTATAATAAAGAAAGGGTTTATTTTGTGAGATAAGTATCAGTGATGCTGCTGACTCATAAATATAAAACATTAAAAGAGAAGAGGGCGCATGATTAGTCCCTGCAGAACACCAAATTCAATTGTCTGAATATCATAAGGACATTTTTTATGCAGTTTATTAACTTATGTTATGTGGGTAGTTTTAACAAATTTATATCAGTTGTGAAAATATGATTGGAACCATTTGAAAGCATTTTTTTTGATATTCCAAGAGATTGTAATTTTATGATTAAGTTTGACAGTTCAATGAACATTCTTGTGTGTATTCACCCTCATCCACTGAATCAGTACTCTTTTAATAAAAGAGACAGCAGCAATTATTACAGATTTTCTTGTCTTAAAACCATGTTGAGTGTTACTAGATACTTTACAAACCTGTAAATGAATTAATTGTTAACTGATTATAAATAACGTTTGATATCAATGTATATTGGACTATAATTTGATTTTATTCTTAAATTATTTTTCTTATATATCAATACTTCTGTTGATTTCTTCAGTTGCTCTGGGAAAATCCGAGAGGCAAATGATAAAGTTAGTTTAGAAAGAGATCAGCTGATAACCACTGCTGTTCATTTGTCACTGAGCTATTAATTAATGACACTTTTTAAGGAATATTCTGCCTTAGTTTGTTACAATAACTACATTCGCTCATCAACACTCATCACACTCATTTGAAATCCATATTTGCTCATATCTTGACGGTCGGCATCGTACGAATGAATAAATACATATAAAATTAAATGGGACAGGATTTAATTTGTTTATTATTTTTAGAACTTGTCATGACTTGTATTGAGATTTCTTCATGGTCAAAAACATTTTTTCTATTTAGATAAATAATCGCCTTTTTCACTTGGTTTTTAGGATTTCATTTTATTTAAATACACTATTAGTAACAAATGCAAATTCTCATATTATGTCATTAGTATTATGAAGATATTGGTTTGTGTGACAGATCAACACCACATATACTACCCGGAACTGATGTCACGCCTATACCAGGGAGACATTCTGATGGCTCCTCACGATGAGTCACGGAATGCAATCAGAAGCAGTACATACAAATGGCCTGGAGGAGTTGTGCCCTATACATTTGATCCAAAATTTGGTAAGTATGAGTCATCAATTTCCGTAATCGTTAAGTACGGTTTTACATCATTGAATGTTTTTATACTTATCAACTTTATATGTAACTAATTATAAGAAAATTAAGTAAAACTTTTAGTATTAATAAAACATTAGCTGTTAACTTAGCTGACTGTCATATTTTGGATGTGTGAAGTTCCATCATTCTCAGGATCCAATTTTGAAAGTTATCAGGTAGTATTTGAAAACATGTTGCTCTCGGAAAAAATATTGTTATAAAGTTTTTAGTTTATTACAAAGTCTAGAGGAAGAAAGGGAAAATAGAAACAACCAAACCAAATTAAGAGGTAGACCAAGAAGTAAACATTTCTCAAGTTTAAATCAAAATAATACCAACTTTTTGGCAGAAAAAACATAAAAAGTCTGGTTATATCAAGGCCCAATTTTTCATGAAAGTTGTAACATAAGAGCAAAAATAATGTATAATTATGTTCTTCTTAAGCTTGATAGTGATGTTCTCAAATGATTTGAAATCATTCTCAGAAATCTCTCAGCGACACTCCTTATTTACTGAAATTTGATAAGTGAATTACTGAATTTGAGGGATCTGGTAGTAGGAAACTTTTAAAGTTAGTGAATTGGAGCTTGCTTTAAAAAACCCTTCTAGTTTAAGAAGACCGTTAAACTATCAGGTTCGAAGATTTAAGTTAACTAGAGAACAACCCATGCAGCATGATAGGTTGTAAGCATGCAGCTTTGTGTGCCAACCTAGTCAATCGCTGCAACAATGAAATGACACCTCGGCCTATGACTTTTGACTTCAAATAATGGTAGGTTAACTGTATAATGTAGAATCACAATATTAAATGTATTTACAGTTATCTCATTAACTTTACTTACTACCTATTTATAATTATAAACACCCAATGATATTACGTAGCTCATTTCAAACATTTTAATTTCATTTGTTTTTGTTTAACAGCTGAAGATTAATAAAATAACAACATTAAAATCTAGTCCAGTGGAGTGGAGCCCTGATGTTAGAAGTGAATAAAACTATGCATGCTTACAACCTTCCCTGATTTAATATTATGAAAGGTCTAACTTTTTCAATATTACAAAAACCATCGTTTACATTCCAACGGCTTTAAAATTTTTTGGTAATCATTATTTACATTCAAACAGCTGTTACTTTTCAATTCATTTAAATCTCTCCATGTTATTCTTACAGCAAAAAAAAATATTTTGAGGGCTTCCCATACCCTTCAGGGTGAAAATATTTAAAAATTAAGACCTTATTGAGCAAATACAAACAGAAGCAAATTGTTTGACTCCTCAATCGTTTAAAGTGGTCAAGAAATAAGGGAGGAGTTGCGTGGACCAAAACCAGCTTCACGTACTAATCAAATCAAATTCTCTTTATTCATATTAGTACAATATAATATGCACATAGAATAAGGGTTCAATAAGCACTTACTGATTTGATTTGATTTGATTTGAATAGTGTCACTATAAATGAAAATAACAATCATCAATGATATAAATAAACTACTTTGTTTTCAAATTAACTAACTAGTTTTATAATTTTGGTCAGAGAATAATTCTAGTAATGAATAATATGACTTATAAATTAATACATTTTTAAGTTTCTTTTTAAATTTATCATTATTATTTCCTTTTATAATATTTGAAAAACAGTTCAGAAACTTATTGCCTATATATGTAGTCTTTTTGTTATACAATTCTAAATTATATATTAGCAGAGTATAGTTATATTTCCCTCTAGTATTATATTTGTGAATATCACAATTTTGTCTGCCTTTAAAATGTTTGCACCTAATGTACATAGCACTTTCCAATATATATATATATATATATATATATATATATATATATATATATATATATATATATCAACTGTAGACTGTTAGTATTCTTAATTCTTTAAAGTGTTGTTTCACTGATTCATTTTGCTTTTTTCCCAAAATTATTCTTATTGCTTTTTTTTGTAATATTAGAATTCTGTTTAAGTTAAAACAAGTTCCCTCATGTACTGAAATTCCATAATCTATATGAGACTGTATATGTGAATGAAAAATAACTGTTAGAGAATCAGCATTGCAAAACGAGGACATTCTTTTTAAAGCAAAGAGGCCAGAATTTTATTTATTCACCAATAGATCAATGTGAGCCAACTGAGAGAACTGTCGGTGTAAAGGCCTAAGAATTTGGTTAATATTTTTTGGTTGATTTGATAAGGACATGATATTATGTTATAATTTAGAATTGTTATGTTTTGTTGAGAAACTAATTGTATTGGTTTTTTTTTTTTTTTTTTTTGTTTTTTTTTTTTTTTGTTTTTTTTTTTTTTTTTATAAGAACAAATTGTTTCTATTAAAATAATCCTGTAATTTTAAAAGTTGTAAGTATGAAACCATTTCTAAGTAATTTTTGTTTTTTGCGGATATTAAAAGATTAGAATCATCAGTAAATAAAAATAATTGACTTTTTGAGTTGTTGAATTTACTAAGCAAATTAGGCATACCTTGTAAGTAGCAAGTGAATAGCAAAGGCCCAAGAATAAACCCTTGAGGGAATCCATGCTTTATTATTTCATAGGAGGAGGGGTATTCAATAATCTGATTGTGTGATAAACATGAAATTTCAACATATTGTTGTCTGTTGAACCTACTCCTTTTATACCTAATGAATCCAATTTTTCTATCAAAATGTTGTTTGAAATGCTGTCAAGGCTTTTCAGAGGTCCATAAAAAGTCCAGATACTATTTCTTTATTATCAATGCTTTCTATTACCGATTCTATAAAGCTGACAAGAGCAGTAATCACAGATTTGCCTTCTAAAGAACCGTGCTGTTCTTTATGAAACAAATCATTGTTATCGAGGTAATTATAAAGCCTAATATGCATTGCTTTCTCAAAAACTTTTGAAATAGTGGCAGTACTGACACTGGACGATAGCTTCCTATATCATGTAAATTGCCTTTTTTTGAAATTGAAATTATTTTTGAAATTTTGAATTTTGAAGGAAAAATGCTAGAAAGAAATGTTGAATTTATTTGATGAGTTAATGGTTTAGTTAATGAAGATTTTGTAAATTTTATTAACCTTACTTAGGGGAACTTCATATCCACTAGATGACTTATTCTTAAATGAATTAATCATCTCTTCGAATTCTTGTTCGTTAATTGGGGAGCATCTAAAACAAGGTTTGTTACAGTTAAAATCTACACCCAAATGTCTTACAGTGCCATGTGTTAAATAAGGCGTATGTCCCCCTACAATTTCATCAACTATATTAATAAAGTAGTTATTTAACGTATCGCTTACTACTTCAGTGTTGGAAATCGTCTCACCATTCACAGTCAGTGATATACTATCTTTAATTTGTTGATTATTTTTACCCGTTTCTTTGTTTATTATATGCCATATCGTTTTTTACTCACATTATCAGAATTAACTACCTTATTGTTTAAGAATGATCTTTTTGTTTGAATCAACTTATGTCTGTATTGTTTCTCCTTGTCTTTTAGTATTTTCCCAAGAAACTTATCTTTTGTATTTCTAACTATTTAGTGAATTCAATGATTTCTTTCTTTTCACCTTTTAACTCGAATGTTATCCAGTCATTTTTTTAACAGTATTTTTCCTTAAAGAACGAGGAAACGATTGGTCAAAATAAAATTTAAAGATATTGTCAAAGGTGTTATACTTTTCACTGACAGGAGCTTGGACTGAATTCCAATCCTCCTTTTCAAGCATAGCTTTAAAAGTTGTTATGTTGTACAAAGAGAATTTTCTACATCATTATCGCAAATTATTATTCTTAGCATTATGATTTTCATTCAATAACTCTAATAATTGGCCATCATGGTCTGACAACGCTGTTACTAAGCCAGTTATTTTGGTATTATCCTTATTCATATTTGTAAAAAAAAATGTCTAAACATGTTTCTGATGAGTCAGTTACTCTTGTGGGAAAATTAGTAATATAGTACATACCATGAAATGCCAAATTTGTTTTAAAGTTTCTAGTCTCTAATGAATTTTCTAAAATATTTATATTAAAATCCCCAGCTAATATTACATCCTTTTTTGTTTGTACCAGGATGTCTATTTGTTAATTTAGCCTAGTAAAAAATTCCTTTTTTTTACCCCCACCCACCCCAATACCACCCACCCACACATACACGTACGGTGGTATTGACCCACCCACCCACCTATACACGTACGGTGGTGCTGACACACCCACCCATACATGTACGGTGATATTAACCACCCATCCATACACGTAAGGTGGTATTGACCCACCCACCCACCCATACACGTATGGTGGTGTTGACCCACCCACCCACCCATACAGTGGTATTGACCCACCCACCCAATCATACAAGTACGATGGTATTGACCTACCCATCCAATCATACACGTACGGTGGTATTGACCCACCCATCCATTCACGTACGGTGGTATTGACCCACCCACCCATCCATTCACGTC